>WOGR01007474.1:619-12388 GCA_015342045.1 Leptinotarsa lineolata | reverse complement strand
GCTTAGTTTTTCTAATAGTATTTCATGAGAAATGCAGTCAAAGGTCTTTGAAATGTCACAGAGCTTAATTGCTGTGAGATTACCTTGCTCAAGACCCTTGACTACATTAGAGACCACGCTAAAAACATGGACGATTTGGATCGGATCCCAATCATTGCACTCAGACACTCTGACTTCGAAAACTGAAAAATGCACATATTCATACTGGACTTGAAATTCGTAATGAATTTCCAGAGGCTTGGTCGGCATGAACATTCGTGATATCATGGAAGGTTACTTTTGAACAGTCTTAGTTAATATGCAGCTAATGAGCATAAATTCAGTTCCTGCGTGATGAAACCAACCAGTCGTTCAGTTCTACAAAAACCCAATTAGAAGCTTGCTTGACGGTTCATAGGTCAATCTTTCTCACCGAAATTTCGAAAGAAAATATGTTGATGGACGCCTGTCTCATCAACCGTGGAAAGAAATTCCAATCTCAATCGTAAGGTTCAATATTTTCGAGTAAAATGCCGTTGTAGACGAAACATTTGGCATAAAAATCAGCATACTACGTCAAACAACCTGCAAATAGGTTTCAAAAAGATCGAATATAACCAGTGGAAGACACGATCGACAAAATTTGTCAGTGTGGAAAAGCATATGGATGGAATCTATTGAGGAGTGGGTGATTTATTCTGATGATTGATGATAAAATACATGTACTGATCAATTTTACTAGTTTCAATTCAGGTGTTCAGTAGTCGCTGGCCTTTGTTCGACGATGTCACGGACTGTTGAAGCAGAAGCAGAGAACATAAGCAGATTCCACATTTACCTTACAATCGCAAAACTTATTGGCATATCACCATGTATGAAAGAGAATTCTTCACTGTATGGAACCATTATTTTCAAGACATTTTCCTCAATATGGTTCTGTTTGTATTTGTGCACTAAACTCAATGTGATGATCCACAGATATGGAATGTGTGTTAGCAGATGGGTTACTTTCACAAAATTCTCCGCCTGTTTCGAACAATGCATTTCACTCAGTCACATAATGGCTGTGATGACAAGTGATATATTTCTGAAAAAAGTTTGGAGGGAAATTCTGACTTCTATTACATTAACTACTACGCGATTTCCCCGAAAGCAGAGAGTACTATTTTTCGTCAAAATCATTTTCGGCAACACTGTATCACTTCTGTTGATCAATGTATCAAATTACACCTGGTATAGTGGGACTCATGGGCCTGAGATGGTCTGTCTGCACGTTTCGTCTCTTATGCAGAACTACTCGCGATTCGTATTCACAGCTCTGATTTTTGATATGACAAATATTATGAAATTCTGATACAACAATTTTGGAAAGTTGATTCTGGAAACATTTTTGTCTATACCAACTCTGGTTACTTGCGAGACTAGATGTCTGCAAATTAGGACAAAGTACAATGAGCTGAACAGATTTTCCCACAAAATGAGTACAGTCTTTGGTGTATCTTTTTTTGTGATGATGGTTTCCACAGTCTTTTCTTTTCTTGAAATCTGTGCTTGGATTTTGCATCCTATAGTGGTACCGGAAGACCCAAATGAAGTATATGTCACCATTGCAAGTGGAATAATTTATCTGCTTAATGCTATAGTGAGTAATAGCTTATATTTTATCAATCACTATATAGTGTGTTTCAAGTTATCGAGAGTGTACACCATTGAATTTCACTTCATATTTTGAAAAATATATCGCACATTATACATTATATTACAGTTTTTTGGGTTGATATTTCCATATCAGAAATCATTTTGGTACAATCTAGGATACGTCCGTTCTTCACTCATAAGATTTATTCTCGCGAATGCTAAGTTCATTGTGACACTTGATATCATAATTTAATGTTGAGTAGTTAAATTCTCAACCTGTGATCTTTCTATCTTGAATTTATGATATTGACGGCCAGTTGGGCAGAATATTCAGTATTGATTTTTGGAACGAAAGAGGCAGAAATATAGACACTTGAGGTCTGATAATTAGACATGAGATCTTCAGCTGTTATGATTCAAGGCGTAATGTGCAGCTTTGACAGTCTTATTTTCAGTGTAATTATGATGGAAAGTTGAATTTTGTTTCTTATCAACTGATAATTGTGCCATAATCGTGGTAGATAAAACCATCAACGAAATTTCTCACAACATTCAGAAATCAAATAAAGTCTTCATCAACACTGGAAATAATAATAACATGTTGAATCTAATATCTAAAACAAAAAGGCAAAATCGAATAATTCGACGTGTGGTTTGCTAGGATATGACCATTGACAAAGTTTGGGCGAAGACAGAAAAAATTATCACATTTGTGATCGTGTACATACAGTATGATTTCAAATATCTCTATTTTGTATTGTAGAGCTCAAAAAATTGTACTTTGGGACCAAATATCTTTATCTTTTCATAAATACTAAGGCTCGCTGCGAAGATTTTCATAGGTTAAAATACAAAAAATCGTATGAGCGTTTTTTTCATTCAAAACGACTATTGCACTGGGTACTTTCAGTAACGATGGTTTTTGTGGTTGAATCAAATGAATTTTCATCATTCATTTATTTATTTATTCATTCATTCATTCATTATCAATTCATTTATCTATTTATGTATTTATTTATTCACTTATTCACTCATTCATTTATTCATTTATTCATTTATTTATTTATTTATTCATTTATTTATTCATTCATTTATTCATTCATTCATTATTTATTTATTTATTAATTGATTCATTTACTCATTTGAGAAAAAGCCGTGGCATTTACAAATTCGTAGGTACTTACATAACATAAACTCTAAATCTATTTATAAAGTAAATTAAATGAAAAACAAAACTGTCAGTTAGCTTAGAAAAATCTTTTGAATTGCACAATCTGTCAGTTGAATATATCTAGGACACGACTGACAGAATCACGGGTATCGCACATTGTATGAATTGAACAGTAGGGGTCCTAGGTTTGACCCTTGTGGTACACCAAATGATGTTACATATTCGATAGACTTGAGGCCATTTATTTGGACATACTGCTTACGGTTGTAAAAATACGATTTGAAGAGAGAAATTGAGTCACTGGATAACCCAAAATTCGAAAGCTTGTTGAGCAGGATACTATGGTCAAGTCTGTCGAACGCTTTAGAAAAAACAGTGTAGATGACATCAGTCTGAGACTGACAATCAATACCCTCCGCAATACATTGAGTAATTGTTACAAGATTGGTGATAGTTGAACGTCCTTTCATTAAACCATGTTGATTGGGGGTAATAATGTTGCTGACATGACAGTAGATTGTATTCTCAAAAAGCATCTCAAACACTTTACAGGAGTTGCATATGATAAAAATGGGTCTGAAATTTTGTATCTCACTTTTATCTCCTTTTTTAAAAATAGGACAGACTTTCGACATTTACCATGTTGATGGTGCAGTTGGTGTTTTCAGGCATATATTGATTAGAGTAATTAGTGGTTCAGCCAAAGCTGAGGCACTATCTTTAATGAATGAATGAATGCTGGAATATGATCAGGTCTTGCAGTAAATTTAGGCTTTAATTTTCTTAGGGTATGATAAACATCTTCAATACTGAAGTTTTTTATTACTACATGAACGTTTTACTCGGTTAAACATGTTCAGGGCAATTGATAACTGCAATAGTATAAGTATATACTTCAATATAAGCAGAAAATATGTAAATAACTTCTTGCATAGTAAGAAAGAGTTTCAGTTTTGGAGTTTGAATATTCTGTCAAACTGAAACAATCTGTTATCGAAAAACTAACTAGAAAAAGATCAAGAAGCATATTTCTCATGTGAATAAGAAAAATTGGCGAAGGGGAAGGAGGAAATAAGATTTTACAAATGAAGAGACATACTTACACTAAAGACACTAAAAAAACTAATGGAACTAATTAGGTCGTCGTTATTCATTATGAAACAAAAACGTCCTTTATAATTCGACCCTCAGAGATATTAAAATCGGAAATAAAATAGAGCAATAAACTTCGTCCCAAAATGTTAATACTGTTGTTAAAGTCATACGATACGTGAACAAAATTTATAGTCCTACTACCATGCAAACATAAAACAAACCTTAAAATGTTTCTCGTATAACTTTATCTTTTATGAAACTTTTTAGTACCTACGGGCAAACGAAGAATTAATGCTACCTTTGGATATACTTCGAAACTTAAAAAATCAAACGACCTGATGAATCGCTCAAGTTGACAAAATGTCATGGTGTGATTTATACATATGCAACAGAGGTTGAGAAACCAATGTGCGTTATTTTTTTATAATTTCAAACCCCAATAATGATAGGTTGGAAGGATATCAGAGAGAAAGAACAGATCTGCAAAGATCAATCTTGACCACATGACTGAAACTCTTCTTGGGAACGGAAATACCTAGTTAGGTATTTCCGATATATTTGGCGGTATCTCAGGCGGCAAGGGAAGGCAAAAATAGTTGCAAAGAAATATCTAAAACTATAGTAATCTTTCAGGTAGTTAGCCTTTCAGCAACGACCTAGAAGCCGTTCTAATTTTCTGGAAGCAAGTTCTTGATATTCCATTTTGAATATTGATATATTATGTCATTCAGAAATTTAAGTAATTTGGACACCAGAGCTTGACATTCGCAAAGCCAGTGAATCACTCTTAGGTCTTTTTTGTCTAAGAAAGCTGTCCAAAGAAGCTGTTCGTCTTCCTTCGGTGATAATAATAATAAATATAATTTTTATTATTATTAGGTTATTTCAACTTTTACCTGCTACCTAATAAATTCAGAGTGTTATGCGATAATACAATTTCCTTAGATATTCATACATCCAGGGTTAAATTCACAAAAAATAGTTCAGAGTAATGGCAGATGTGTAGAGAAATTCAAATAAAGTATTTTCAAACTTTATTGTCCCTCAGAAATTACATAATATCTATGATAGGTAGAGGAAGGTTTAAGTTAAATCTTCCTCTTGAAGATGATCACTTGGTGATCGAAACACGTGTCGAGGTGTTAAAAATAACGGTTTGGTGTTGGGATAAAACTCCAGTAAGATTCATTATTACACCAAAGGTTCCAAACAGTGCATCACAAATTTTTGTAGAATTCGTCATAGTTTCGTTTACTAAAAATCCTATCATCTTGATTTGAATTGAAAATGAAAGTTATGTTTTGAAGTCTCAGTAACGAACGAATTGTAACTTTGACATATAACTTTCGTCCTCGCAGTAAACGCATATACCAATGATGATGTCTGCCGGAGCAGCAGACGAAACCATATTCCATTCGCCCATGGCCTAACAGCCCGGATTCAGTTCTCTTCATTCGTGACTTCGGCCTTGAAAGCCTACGATCCAAATATTATTGATTGATAAGTGGTCCAATTACTGAATTTTACCTATCTTTCATTATTTTCGATAATGTTGGTAATGAAGAAATTGTTTTACAATCGGATGGATCCTCAACATTATCACCTTTATGTAGAGGTGGCGTTCTTGAAAATAATGGAAAAATAATTGTAGTCAAGGATCAGTCTAATAATTTATTTATTTATACGAAATAAACCTCATTAGTGAAAAAATTTTACACAAACAAGTAACAATCTAAAAATGTAAAATGTAAACTAGTACGTTACGGAATATTTCTGTAGCACACAACTATATAACATTATAAGATACTGTAGGATTAAAATTAAACTTGTTACTACCTTATCTGAACAATTACCAACTTAAATTATTCAATGATTGTTTAAAACGACCATGAGAGACACCAAAAATAGTGATGTTTTTCTTTCCAAGGGTGTATGTTTGCCATAATTTGTATGATGAAAGGGTACATGAAATAAATGGCTGTGTCTAAGATTCCTATTCGGAACATGAATGTTGACAGATTCAAGAAATTCAGGACAATTCATTAGTCCATGGAGTAGCTTGAATGCATAACATATTTTGTATTGTCATATGATCATGTATTTATATAGTTTGTATTTCAGTCAATAAAAACGATTATTATTATTATTATTATAGATCTGCATGAATTCTTCTGGTTTGCAATAGTTTCAGCCCCATTTCTTGTAATGCACTCGAATAGTCATGGTACTGTATTTGAAGCTCCAACTTGAAAGAACAAAACCTCAAAAATTTATTTTTCACTCTTTCTAGAGACACACAGTGTACATTGTAAAATGGAGACCAAATGATACATGCATATTTTAACTCAGACATCACTAGAGCTAAATAAATCCTTTTTAATGCTTCAATAGAAATACCTGAACAATGACGTAAAATAAGACCTAGTGTTTGGATTATTTCACACTCATTTTGTTAATATGGTTTACAAATCTGAGTTCTTCATGAAAAATGACCCTCGAATCTTTTATGGACGAAGTGTATTCTAAGTACTGATTATTTATGTTGTATGAAGTATCGAATTTCCTACCAACTCTTGAGAAGTCAATAAAATGGTATTTATTTACATTAAGAAATAAATTATTTGTAACACGCCATTCGTAAACTTTATCTAGATCATCTTCAAGGAGAATTTGGTCATTGTATGACTTTATCGGTCTGAAAAGCTTCAGGTCATCCGCAAACATTCACTGTTCTGAAAACAGCATCCTATGTCATTCACAATAATATTGAATAACAGGGGTGAGCAATGTGACCCTTGTGGCACTCCAGATATTACTAATATATCACTCGATTTGCATCCTCCGATTTTAACCTATTGTGAACGACCAGCCAAAAAACTACAAAACCAATTTACCAAATGTTCTGTAAAACCAAAATTTCCGATCTTTTTCAATAGAATATTGTGATTTATTCTGACAAATGCCTTGAAAAAGTCAGTGTATATGGCATCCATCTGATCTCTACCCTCCAAGACATTCAATATTTTTTGCTCGTAGATGAGAAGATTGGAAACAGTTGACTTATTTCGAGAAAAGCCATGTTGTTTATTGATCAATCTTTCCCTACATGAAAAGTTGAGTTGATCTGAAATTATATTGTCAAGTAATTTTGGAATAGATGACTGTATAATAATAATAATAATTTTGTATATTTTCCTTGTTACCCAATTTGAAAAGTGGAATAATAAAGCTGTGTTTCCAATAATTTGGATAAACTGCCTGGTCTAAAGAGTTCTTGAAAACAAGGTACAGAGGATCAGTAATGGAGTATATACAATTTTTTAGGAAAATATTTGGATTTCTGTTAGAACCTGAACTGAGTTTGGGGGTAATTTCTGAAATTTTCTGGAAAATCATCGTAGCTGATGGGATTAGAAATATATGAGTTAATATTTAAACAAGGATGATCGTCAAACTCACCATGAGAATTGTCGTAAACTGTTCAGAAATATTCAGCAAAACATTCTGCAATTTGTTCCATATTTGTTTCAATAGAATTTTCATAAGGCATTGTAGATGGCAAACTACCATGTGATTTCTTGTCTTTAATAAACTGCCAAAAATATTTTGGATTTGAATTTGATTTTGTTGTTGAATAATTCATCTAATGTGAGTATTTAGATAGACTTTCATTAATTTTCAGTGAAATATCCACTCCAGAAGGTTTCTCGTTATTCATATTTCAATTCTTTACTTTTCCTCTCAAAATAAAAGTGTGTGATGATTATACTTTTCAGGTGAATTAAGAGATCTTGTGAGGGTGTATTTAGCGTCAATAACTCAGCAGCCAAACAGAAAGAGTTACTGAGTCAGAGTTAATGAAAACTTTTTATTTTAGTACATGTCCTGTCATGTCCTGTCAACAGCTTTACAAAACCTGCTACGGTAAAACATGACCTTTGATTTCTTCAAGACTGATCTATATATTTTTTGATGAGTGAAATAATTTGTGAAGAAAGAGTTTTTGAAGAATTTTCTTATATAATGTAGGCAACTCATATTATGTGAGGAAATCTTGATATGCCTGGTAAACATAATTTCTTACTCTTTATGAAATTAGTAAGAAATAGGTATATTACCATTATGAAGAGTGAACGAACCCACAAGATTCAAAAGACTGATGAAATATGATGAAACAATTAAGACTGAATAAGGTAGATATTCAAATATTTTAATGGATATGTCATTAATACTGCTGCTATTATTCCAGTTGAAATGAGCCACCCTGAATAAGTCATTTGATACTGACTGTAAAAAAATCGTGTGGAACATGCAACATCATTTTTATGTTGAAGTGATACTCTTCCTATAATAATCTATAAATCAAAAATTTCAAAAGGAGATAATCAAGTGACACCTTTTTTGAAAGGTCCTTCAATTCTGTATGCAGTTCTGTTTGTAGTACAAACCCACTATTTCAATGCGCTTTTGAAGTGAAAAAGTGTATGAACCTTTTTTTAAACAAAAGTTTAATGAAATAATAACTCAAGTTCGAGCTCAAGTTCTAACATGACAAAAATAAAAAACTTTAATAAAACTAAGATGACAGTTTCAATTTCATACTAATTTTGACATAAACTTCAACAACTAGGTGATGAAATGTAAGACCATAATGCATACTCAATCAAAAACATTTCCGTGGTTATTTTTTCTCGTATGTTCATAAGTATCACAGTGCTCAGTTTGAAAACTTCCAATAATGAAATTGTGTGTCCAGGTTAATCTTCTAGTTTGTATTCGAATAAAAACTTGAAAGAGTATTTTACTTTTTTCTGATATTGCTAAGCATTGTAATATAAAACATGTTACAGAGCCACAATAAACCCTTGTAGGTTGCGGTGGAGGGTCGAATAGACCCACTCACTACTGACCTAACCTAACCTAACATGTTACAGGGTTAGATACAGAATTGAAATACTTTTCTAATTATATATCACAGGGTTAGATACAGAATTTAAATACCTTTCTAATAAGATATCACTTGAATATTTCCATGGATGTGAAGGGGAGGTGACTGAGAAAGAGTTGGTTAACAAGTAGAAATGTGTTTTCCAGAAAATTTTAGTGGACTTGTTTCCCGATTATTTATGGTCTCAGTGTCAAATAACTTATTTAGTCTGGTTCGTTTTGACTGAAATGCACTGTACATATAGACGAACAAATGATCACTGTACTTTATCTATGTTTTTGAACATTTTGAAATCAATTTATTTCATTTTACTGAATTGTAAAAAATAGTTTTAGTGAACGTTTAAAAGAAATATGTGTGAATAAATCTAAATATTTTCATGTACTGCAGACATTTACTAACTTTATGGCAGTCTTCAAGTCTTATGTCTCAAGTTTCAAGTATTCATCTTTTTTATTTATAACTACTAAAACTAGTAACTATGTATACAAGATATCCATGAAAAATAATGATAACTGCATTAGACTTCTTATGAATTATTACTTGGTGCATGAATCCAGCCTAAGAATTAACTCCTTGATTGGTGTATTATACGTATAAGAATCGATGGTAAAATAAATTTACCTGGTTGAATTTTTCTTCTAATTCAGAAAATTTATTGCATACAACCAAAGCCCGGTTCAAATCAAAATTTATTTTATCTACTTTTCCATCCAGCTGCTTCAAACGGTCTATTTCAGTATCTTTAATGTATGTTATTTTTTTAAAAACACTGAATAACTTATCAACTTCTTTATCCTCTCGTTTTTGCTAAAAATACACAAATGTTATTGAGAAGTATAACCTCAAATCATTTATATACCTGGAATTCATTAACTATGAAAGATATTTCACCTTCTAAAAACCCTCTGTGATCAAAAAGTCTGTCCCATATTTTTCCTATATCTGAAAGTAATTAAAATTTATTAATCAAAATTAAATAGTGCTAAATTTTAAATACCACACCCTTCACAACATGAGACATAATTTACATTCAGTTTTTTTCTATTTCTTTTTTGAAATTTCACATGATTTTACATTTTCTTCTCTTTTCCTGTGTGTGTATCATGCACAGAACTATATAGTTCTGTGGTGTCATGCAGTGTCGCCAACCCAATAAAATATCGCAAAATCTTTTCAAAAATTGCGAAATACAATAGAAAATGGACGCATACTTGAATCATAACCTCAAAAAAGCAACTCGTATCCAAAACTTTACGAAATTTAGCTCATATAAAAGTTAAAAAAAATACACCAAATGATTATGGTATGTAGGTTCTCCATAGCAATTATAATCTCGTTTGACTGTTTATTTATTCAAAAATTCGAAACTGAATAGTAATAATGGGTCTGAAGCAAACTGATCTGCTGTAACCATGTAACCAAAACCATGTAGACTATCGAGAATTGTAAACAAATGTAGTAAATTGGCCAACTTCTTAGCAAAATTGTATGTTGAAGTCAACATCATCCTGCATTTTTGAGGATAAACGCGGAGAAACACGTGGTGAGGAACTGGCGAGCCCCTTCCTGTACGCCACGAGAGACGACAAAGAGACGTGGCGAGGGCGACCGCCCGAGCCACGTCAGTTTTGTGAACATTTGACTATTTGTTTACATAGAGGAGACGCGGAGGGGACAAAGGTCTGTGTCCCGTCTCTGCCAGACGTCCGTTCTGTGTGCATTGTGCCTTAGTAAACACGGCGCACAGCGTTCCATGTCTCTTCTATTGTTTATACATTGTTTTCCTGTATGTCGTGGAAGAGACAGACATCAGCGCAATATCTTCACCCGATGTTCAGATTTGGCACAGCGAAAATGGTTTCGTTTTGATTGTAAATACTGAAAATATCAAAATTCAAATTACAAAAATAAATAATGTTAGTGGTTACGATATATCACTTTTTAGAAATTGAATATTGAATATTGAGGAATAGTGATGTTATCCAGACTGTTGAATTTATATAACATACCTGTCACTCTTCCTAAAAAGTACCTTCGAGAGCAAGGTCTAGAGAAGAGGCTCTCAAACTTATTTTGTCTACCGCCCACTTCGAGAATTAATTAATTTCTAGCGCCCCCCAAATTTTTTTATTTTACTACATCTTAAGAATCACAATCGCAGTCATTATTTTGATAATTACATTATGTGTGTCATGTGAAAATGAGACTTTCTGGTGAGGGTAATGTAAAACAACATTTTGTAATAAGCATTAGGAAAACTTTTTTTCATGTTAATAAAACAAACATTTCAATTTGAATTTTCAAACTAATCTAATGTAAAGGACGAATTTGATGATTTTTGACAAGTTTGTTAATATCAGGCTTGAATTTACTGAAAAAAAGCCGTAAGTCACCGCGTTCGGTAATCTGCAACCGATTTCTCTTTTTAGTTAGCAACGTTGCCGCAGCACTAAATCCACGTTCACACAAATATGATGATGGGAATGCTATCAAAAATCATTGAACGATGGACCACAATCCAGGGTACAATTGCGGGATTGGCTTTTGTAGCCAAAATTCTTGGTATGCATTTTTTAATTTTATTTTTATTTCCTCGTTCGTTATCATTTCTATGAGCTCTTCTTCCAGCTGGGGTGATCCTGCTGTGTTGACATTTGAAAAAGGATCCAACACCTAGTCCGGTATTTTCAATTTTAAAATGTCCTGGAATCGTTCTGCGAAATCACTGTGGAGATTCTCCAAATGTTGGCAGTAAACAAGCAAGTCGTCGTTGTTGAATGATACTGCTGAGAAAATAGGGAAATTGCGAAATTCACGTCTGCCGAAAATATTCTTGTATAAGAGCAATTTGGCTACAAAAGCAGCAATGACATTTTTTGTTTTAATCTAATTCAAGTCGTCACCTTGAAGTTGGAGATTGACAACATTAAATAAT
>WOGR01007473.1:0-12389 GCA_015342045.1 Leptinotarsa lineolata | reverse complement strand
TGGATTCGAAGACTTGTTTTCTATAGCAGATTATCGCTATTTACAGCGTATCAAATGTGATTTTGTACTCACTAACTGATTAGGCAGTTGGCATCTAAGATTATATCACACACAGGTTAGTTTCACAAATATAGAATACCTTCAATCAGAAATATTCGGACATGAACGTACTAGCTGTTAGGCGTGTCACAGTCAGGAACGAACTCATTTTGGCTGTTGAAAGACTTCACCTCTAATATTTACTGCTTTTGGAGTATGTACCTCCCAAACAACTTATGTTCACTTCCAAAGTGTTATGAACTTGCACCATTCGATCAATCGAAGTCACAATTTTCTGCCTCACTTCATTGAAGAATGATTGAAAGTCTTAATTCAGATTCCTACCATCGACTTCGTAGCTAAAGATCCTACATTTGAATGCGCTGTTGATGATTTTCACACCATCTTTAAATTCTGTACAGGAATTTGCTTCAATATTTTGAGGTGTGAATCATTCCTATTCACAGGCACCATTCTATTACAATAGTTGCACAATTCCTGGACTGCACTTGGTTGGGCAGAATCCCCTCTGGGTCGTTTTGCTGGAGGACTTGCATCATCATCCGACCCGCAGAACTGTATTTGATGACGACGCATGTTACCTTTACGGCTGAAAATTTTACTACACCTATCACAGTGAAACATTTGTAGGGATATTCAGTACGCGCGATATCAAACTGACTCCTGTTAGTGAGTGGCCCCTCTTTTGTATGTTCATTCAAAAAGTGAGGAAGGAAAGGTGATTATATGGGCGCCCTCAAACTAACTTCAGTAAAGGCATATGATATTGCAGAAGGTCACTCAAAGTCAAACTGAAAACGCACTCGAAAAGCCTCATCATCCATGCAGCCAAAGGTCGTTCAAGGTCGAATCCTCGAAAAAGACGCGTGAATCGATGAAGGTTGTTCGAAGTGAAATCAAAAATACTATTTCAAAGTCACTTTGCCTACGTTGTTCAAGGTTAAACTCACAATAATCGTTCAAAGTCACCTAAACGACAAGAACGCCGCGTAACTGGCTCGAGTTCATTCGAGGTCAAAGTCACCTTCTCGAAAATACGGGAGTGAATTCCAAGTAATACCCGAAACACTACTTCAAAGTCACTTTGCCTGCATCGTATGACAAAGGTCAAGTTCGTACAAGGTTAAACTCAAAACACCTCCTCAAAGTCACCTTGGCTACTTCGTGTGACGTACGTAGAGGTCATTTCAAGGTCGAAAGTGATAGGGGAGGTTTCGAAATCGGCATAAACCAACTACTTATAACAAAGTTCATTTTCTGCTATCACTTGAATAGTGGAGATTATCATGTTTTAGTATATTTGCCGCGAATTCTCCAACACTTTCCATCAAGAAAATCAATCATTGACTTCTACGATATCTATTGAAAACAGTTTTCCTTCACTGGAACAAAATATGAATGCTGAAAGTGACCATATCGATAACGAATCAATATTGATTGATACCGGAGATATAGACAAGATAGACCAATACTCAATCCCTCATATTAGAAAACCAATTCCTAACGACAATGATGAAACCGTCCACTTTGTATTAGTAAACTCAGTACTTGAAATCACGATAACCACAAACCAAATTGAATTTAACCAATAAGTATATGGCCCTATTATGTCATTCGGAGTTGACCCTTTTCAACAAGCCGCAAACAAACTGTATATCAAATACTTTTGAACAAGGAATGTTGGACTTTCTCAAAGAGCACGTGGATCCAAAAAATACACTGCATGTTATTCAAAAATCAGAAATCGACCCGCCCAGCGTTAAATAAACTATTCCATTGAGCTTAAAAGTTTTACACAAATCCAAACTGTACCTATGAACATGTCGAAGAATTTGTGGTAAAACTTGGGGTTTAGGCCCCAAAAAAATTTATTGGATATATGTGATGATTATCAGACCAATGATCATTTATGGAGCAATTGCCTGGTGGTCGAAAGCTTTACAAAAAACGGCTCAGGCGGAGCTCTCTGGCTTACAGAGACAGGCTTCTCTGGCTATCTGTGGTGCCATCAGTTCCACACCGTCAGCGGTCATGGATATCCTTCTGAAAGTACCCCCTCTCCACATTTTCCTGAAGAGAGAAGCTAGATGGACTGCATGCAGACTTGTGCACATCGCCAATTGCACCAAGCAATCTGATGCAGAGTACACTAGACTGCTGGCTGATACTAGAAGCCACAGCATTCTGAGAATGGCCTCTGACTTTATACCTCCAACTGTCAACTACGAACTGCCTTATGCAGTACTTTTCCCGAGTAGAGAGGACTGAATCCATCGGGGGGAGGAAATATTAGGAGCAGATAATTGTTGGTTCACGAATGGATCAAAAACACCTTCAGGGTCTGGTGCAGGTGTGCAGATTCAGGACAGAGATATCAATCTGCCTAGGGACCTATGCGACTGTATTCAAAGTGGAAATCTATGCTGATGAATTGTGTGCGCAGAGATAGGTAGAATCCAACATCACACACAAAACAATAAAAATTTTCTTGGACAGTCAAGTGGCGTCGGAAGATGTTGGCTCCTACCGAGCAACGTCTACATTGATAGAAAGTAGCCAAAAACGACTCTCCTCAATAGAAAGACTCAAAAAAATTTCTCTGGTCAGGATTCCTGGCCACACTGTCCTGGAAGGCAACGAGGCTGCTGACTCCCTGGCAAAGGAGGGTGCTGCAAGTAGCTTCATTGAATCAGTCATTGGCATTGCTTTAGGCTTTGTCTAACAAATATTGAACACCTGGATGGCAAGAAGATTTAAAGACTTTTCGCAAAATCTTCCAGGATTGGCTCACTCCAAGGCGTTCATCCACCCTTCGAAGCTTGAAACCAAACAGTTGTTGGACTTTAGTAGGGATGAACTACGATGTCTAACCGGCCTTCTTACAGGTCACTGTCGTCTGTCGGACTGTCGGAAGACATTGTCAAACAGCAGAGCAAATTCTTTGTGCTTGCCCCGTCGTAGACAGAATCAGGTTTTCAGAGTTTGGTAGAACCACACTCTCACAATCTGACGTGAAAGATCACTCACCATACAAATTAATGAGCTTCGTCAAGAAGCTGGGTTTATTGGGTAGAGTTTGAATAGGTGTGAGCCACAACAGACCCACTCACTTTTAACCTAATCAAACCTATACAAAAATATACAACTACTCTCATTTTATTATAACTTGAAAAATATCAATTTCTTCACCAGACATACAGTCGTTTATACTTTCGATTTCGAAGGTAGGTAGTTATGAATTATTTTAGCTACTCACCCAACAATAAACGACCACCTAACTGATTTTTTCAATATCCTTGGAAAATATTTGTATTTCATTCAAAAAATTGTACTTAAACAACTAATCAAAGTTATTACTCTCATCAACGTTGTTGAAGAATCCCTATCATAACCGGAAGGAAGAGGGTTGCCACTTCAGATTTGTAAAATCACTTTCAATCAAACACTAGTTTAGAGCCAATTTACGACTGTGATGCCAAAGGCATTTTGGTCCCTACATGCGAAAATGATAGGAAAAATTTCCTAACGCGTAAGATTTTTGAGATATGATTTTTTTCACAAAAATTCAATGAACACGACATACCAAATTTGCTTTTCCCCTAAATTGAGGAGTATTTGAATCTACTTTCGCTGTATATGAGAATTGTAACGCCGCTTCTCGAACTTCCAATACTCGAAGTTTCCAGAAAATGCGAGAAATACGGAACCGCTTTAAAAGTAGCAGGTTGACAATCAGATCATCGATATTGGTTTAGCGCGAGTAGTGGTGAGTTAGTATTAGAGGAGCAACATGAGCAGTAGTTTTATCTTTGTGAATAAGTTGACTCCTGTAAACATATTTGAACTCGACGTACGCAACAGTACAAAAATGTCCAAAGTATAGAAACGTGGCTGCGTTAATCCCGCAGATAGTTTTTGCTATATATGTGGTCAGTTCACTCCTAAATTGCAGAAACGGCCAATTAATCGAATCACCAAAGTAGCTTACCATAATTATTTTGGATTTGTTGTTGGTGATCAGGATCGGGATTAGGCTCCTCACGTATGTTGCCAAAAATATGCAGCAAATCTAAGCGTTTTTTTAGGATTTGCAAGATTAGTACCCAAAACCTCCATGTCAAGTTTTCGATGGTACACCTTGTGTATGGTCTTAATAATTCCGCAGCCTATAAGTTTCTATTGTCACAAAATCAAACTGAAAACCAAAAAATTGTGAAGATTCTAGAAATATCTCACAATAGGCATAGAAACATTACAGGAAAAAATGTATATCAGTTGAAATTCGTGAACATGACGTGAACATGGAGGCTCACTCATATTGTTAAAAAATTGTCTGCATCAGATAACAATCAATTGACCAAAACAACTGAGAAAGATGAAGTGTTAACAATCTTGAATTTAGTATAAACAAAACATCGGGTATGGATGGGATACCCAACGAATTTCATATTTGTTTCTTCAATGAAATAGGAGATGAGTTTGCGAAACTTTTGAATGATTTTTACCAGTAAGTTTTCTCAGGCTGTGACGACTCTCATTCCAAAGATATAAACCATGATGAAGACCAATAGCATTATCAATAGTGATTACAAATTATAATTGAAAATTTTAGCGTGAAGAACGAAAATTTTTACGGCAAACATTTCGGGCGATGAGCTGAACTGTGGGACAGTAAAGTCAATATTCCACAATCTTTTGTTGATCGGAGATATTATAAAGGAAACTAGTGAAAAAACTGGAAGGTGGTATCTTAAGGACAGCAAATGGAGTAAAAAAACTTTGGCTTACGCAGACGATGTTTTTATTTTTTCACTAATCAAAAGGATATTTACCTATTAAAAAATTTGATTGGAACATACTGTGGGGCTTCTAATGGATATAAAAACTATAAAAAATCGCTAATTTTACCTTTCAACTTCAAATTGAGCTTACGATATGAATATAACTGTAAATTGAATGTTTCAACTTTTGATTCAGGATATTATACAGACCGTTTTTATTTATGATCTCACTATCTCAGAAACGGTAGGACCTACCGCAAGGTCGGTTAAATCGTAGAGAAGTTTCCTATATGGGGAACTAGAATAATCTCTTTTCAGATCGAGAATATCAGTGGTTGTTTCTGAAATACTCGCCAAAAACTATAATTGTCGAACTGTGTTTTTGTCTCTACAACATCCATTTCGAATGATATAAAAAACAGGCAGAGTGTTAGGAAATAAAATAATTTTACTACTCAGTTATTTCATTAAGACACACATGGCTAAAGAGATCAGGAACTAAAAACTACTTTTATAAGCTTTTAAAAAGAAGGAAGATAACGAAAGACCAACCAACCACTTATCATCTGTCAGATTTCAAGTGTCACTCACTGACAGCTGAAACTAATCTCAGGTATACAATACGAAAGGAATGTTAACTGAGGCAGGTTTGCAGAGTCAACATGTATTGACACCATCCCTCAAACCTGGCTCTTCCTAAAAAAAATTCTTTAAGATTTAAATCTTTCACAAAAACACAATAGTCTGTTTTATTAAGTCTAAAATGGAATGCAATATTACATCAATATGCTTGCATCTACGATTGTTTTCAAAATTTTCAAGTAACTCAATAGTACTTTGATTATCTTCAAACAGTTCAACAGGCAAAGAAATTTCCATGTCCAAATCTGATAATAAGTTCTTGAGATAAAGCAGCTCACACGAAGCTGTACAAACTGAAATAGATTCGGACTCTGATAATGTAACCATACTCTGTTTCTTCGACGTCCAAGAAATCAAATTATCAAACAGTTCGAAACAATACCCATTAATAGATTTTCTGTCTGTTTTATCATTTGCGAAATCCGAATATGTATAATAAATAAGATTTTCTTCTGAAAAATAAAAACACAATTCATAATTCATAGTGGATATAAGATATTTAAGTACTCCCAACAAGTGTCTAAAATGTTCATTCATTGCTGAGTCTTGAAATTTTCCAAAGTAACTAATACTAAAACAAATTTCAGGTCTTGTACCCATCATGACATACATTAGACTACCCAACAATTCCTTATATGTTAACTTTGTCTTTAAATTATTATCAAATTTTGTTTCAAGTTCAACTCCTTTCCAACTGGGATTTTGAAAGTCTTACAATTTTCAGCATTGAATTTTTGACGTAACATTTCAATAGTAGAAATTTGATCTAAAGTTATAATTCGTTCATTAACATCTCTATTAATGTTTATACCTAGAAAATTGTACTTATCACTCAATTGTCTAATTTCGAATGTTTCCCTTAGTTTTAATTCACAGAAGTTTAAAAATTCTTTATCATTGCAGGCTAACAGGATATCATCAACATAAAGTAGTAACATCGAATAGTCCTGTCAACAGAAGAGTATAAACAATAATCGGACTTTGACCGTTTAAACATTAAATCAATAATTGATCCATCGAATTCATTATTTCAGGCTTTAGGTGCTTGTTTCAAGCCATATATAGCCTTTTTCAAAAAATATACCTTATAAACATAATTATCTGAAACCTTAAGTCCTTCTGGTATTCTCATGAAGATTTTTTCTTTGAAATCACTATTTAAAAAGGCATTTTTAATATCAAATTGCTCAAGAAATAAATAATAGCGAATACAGATAGATATTAAAATTCTCAGTGTTGAAAGGCGAGCTACTGGTGCTCAGTTCGAAGCCTCTTGCAACCAATCTTGCCTTATATACATCCTTATTACCCTTATCATTTTCTTTTATTTTAAATACCCATCTACTATTTTTTATTTCTTATTTATCAGGTCTCTCAACAAGTTCCCATGTCTCGTTATCCTTTAAAGCTCTCAATTCCTCATCTATTGCCTTTCTCCACATAAATCAATTTCCACTTTGCTGCGCTTGATGATATAATTTTGGAACATCCAAAAATTCAGATAATAAGGCCAAGCAACTTATTTCAACATCATATTCATCAAATCTCTTTGGTAACCTTATCTCTCACCGTTGTCTTGAGCTTCTTCCATCACTACTTTTATTTTCCATACATATTTCATTATTGATTTCATCTTTTTGTTCATCTTCTTAAAAACGGTTTTCGTCACTTTCATTGTCATCAGTGTCATAGCATTGAGTCCTGTATTCTATCTTTGTATAAGTAAAGTAATTTTCATCAAATATAACATTTCTACTGCTGATCAGTTTATTCTCCTCTTCTTGCCACAACCTATACCTAACCATTTTCTGTGTATTCAATAAATCTACACTTCAGTCCTTTATCATCTAATTTGCTCTCAATAAATCGTGTATCCTAGCATAAGCTATACAACCAAAAACACGCATATATTGGAAACATTTGGTTTTTTATCAAACCAAAGTTCATATGGTGTTGTCTTCTTTTACACACTTGATTGTGTCCTATTTGATATATATGCTGCTATATACACAGCATCTTCCCAAAAGTGTTTATCAATCTCTGCTTCGATTACCATTGGTCTTGCTGTATTCATTAGGGCCTGATTGATCCGCTCTGCAACACCATTCAGTTGCGGAGTATATGGAGGAGTGTACGAAATATAAATTCTGTTTTCTGAATAAAAGTCTACTTATAATTTTGAGCAATATTCGCCCCCATTATCACCTTTAGTTTTTGACACTTTTTTGTTGAAGAACATTGATGTTACTTCAGCTATATAATCCTTCAAACATTTAAAAACCTCATCTTTATATTTTATTGCATATAAAATAACAAACCTTGAGCAATCATCCACAAAGGTTACAAAATAATTATTACCATTAGAGATTCAGGTTTTGTAGGTCCACAAACGTCTGTATGAATCAGTTCCAAAATTCTAGTTGACCTTGACGACTTTGAATATGGAAAACATTTCTGCTTACTTTCCACACAAACTTCACAAATAGTTTCAGAATGTTTTCCAACAATATTCAATCCATTTACTTCTTCCATATTATTCATTTTTGTCAAAGAAGGACAATTTGAATGGCCAAACCTTTTATGCCAAAGCTCAAAATTATTAACAATGGATAAATTTGCTAGACTTTCACTTCTACAAAAAAAATCTATAAAGACTACCAGAAGGTACGTTCACCTTCAACATAAGTAATATTATCTTTTCTTATTATCATTTTCCTGTTAGCAAAAATAACATCAAATCCAGCCTTTTCTATTGTAGAGACTAACAATAAATACACTCGTAGGTCTGGCACACACAATACATTCTTTAAAGTTACAAAAATCTGCTTACAACTTGAACATCACCAATGCACATTGCTACCATAGTTTTTCCTTCTTCTGCTAAATGAATTACTTTTGGTGTTGTGAAGACTTCTTTTCTTATCAAAATTTCTTCATTGTTTATATAATGATGGGTAGCTCCAGAGTCTACATACCAAACCATTTCTTCTTTAGAACAGCACTCACTCCCTGTACAAAATGCAACATCATCCCCAACTTGTTCCATACCTTTTGACTCGCTAGCAGTGTAGCTCATTCTCTTATTATTTTCATATTGACTATTATTTTGGTTCCTACTTTTTGCAACCTTTTTAAATTGCACTGCTCGGATAGATGTGCAAATTTGTGACAAGTATAACATTTTTTACGACCTACTTCGCCACATTTCTAGCATTTTACTCACTTTTGCGAAGCACTAGATGATAGGGCAACATCTGTTTTTGTAGTTTCAGTTGAGTTTCTGTTCGCATCAAACTCCAACAACTTTTTTTTCACAAATTCAAGTGTTAACTCTGACTCTGTCATTGTTCGTATAGCTGTTACTATATTTTCGTATTCCAGTGGCATGGTAAGTAGGAGAAAGCAGGACATGTCAGACTCATCGAAATTATTTTTCAGATCCTTTAATTCTCTATATATTCTGTCGCATTTGGCAAAATGACTGTACATCTCCTTAAAGAGTATATTTTGTGCCTTTTTTACTGAATATTTTCTCAAGTTTCTCCGTCCTTTTCCAGGCATCCTAAGTTTCTTAAATAAACTCCAGATGTGAATCAACAATACTTTGAATGATCACCATACATGCTTCATTAGTCTTTTTTATTCATTCATCATTCTTGTTGTCTTCTATTACTTACCTCCTCAAAAACGTCACTTAGATCTAGAGCTTTCAAAACTGCTGAAACTCTAAACATTTTATTTTCTCCGGACATCTCCATTTATCAATTTCTTTTGCCTTTTCATCTTTTTTACTTTCAAATTATTCTTACATTTATTCACTTTGATCTGGGCCCATAACTGATGTTAGGAAATGTTAGGGAATTTTTGATGAGGTATAACAAAAGAAGATGATGGACTTGAAAAAGGCTTCTATATAGAACAACATATCAATGACAGTTACATAATCAATTATAAACAAAACTTCTATCAAATATTATGAGTTTCTGCAAAGCTGCCATGATGCAATAGAAATATTATAAACACATAAACACAGAATGTATTATTTCAACACCCCACCTTCTTGGCTTCTCTGCAAAGAACCTGAGTCTCACATTGATCCCAAGTTTTTAATGCACCAGTCGAATTTTCGTTGAGATGTAATCTTAGTCATAGGATCTGCTAGCATAACATATTCAGTACCAATCGGCTCCACTTGGATTATTTTATTCTCAACTGCATCTCGAATGAAGTGATGGCGAATATCTATGTATTTGCTTTTAGCATGATACACATCGTTCTTAGATAACTCGATAGTTCCTTTGTTATCACAGAAATTATCAATGGGTTGAGATTTGATATTTTTTAATCCTAATTCTTGAAATAGCTGCTGCAACCATATTGCCTCTTTTATAGCATGACTAAACGCCATATACTCAGCTTCTGTGGTTGATAACGCAACTGTGGGTTGTTTTTTGCTGTTCCAAGATATAAGCGATTTGCTAAGTTCAAAAACATAACCAGCATAAGACTTGTGATCATCTGAATCTCCTCCCCAGTCGGAATCTGAGTATCCTCTGATTTCTTTATAACTACTCCTTTAATAAGTTAACTTCTTCCCAGTGGTGCTTCGAAGGTATCTCAGAATTCCCTTTACTGCAGTCCAGTGAGCCTTCCCTGGGTTATTGTTGAACTTGCTGACCACACTGACTGAATGCCTGATATCTGGTCTTGTCCATTGAGAAAGGTATATTAGTTTTCCCACTGCTTGTCTGTATGGAATATTTTGCGTTTCCTCCCTCTCTTTTTCTTTTTGAGGTTCCATATCTCGAGTTAATTTCTGATTTTTCAGCATGGGTATGGAAACTGAATGACAATTACTCATGTTGAATTCTCTCAGAAATGATTCGATGTAATTTTCTTGATCCAAAGTAATAATTTCTCTTTTTCTGTCTCTATTTATCCTGATTCCTAGACATTGGTAGGCTACTCCAAAGCCTTTGATTTCAAAAACTTTCTTCAAGTTATCTTTGAATATTTCAATTTTTTTTTTGTTATTGCCAAATAACAAAATATCATCCACATAAATTGTAACAATGGAAATATATTCATTAATAATTCTATAATAGAAACAAGGCTCTATTTTTGATTGAATCAAGTCATTTTTAATCAGTTCAGTGTGTAATTTTTTGTTCCACACTCGACCTGACTGTTTCAATCCATAAATTGCTTTATTCAGCTTACAGAAAATTGGTGAATTCAATAATGGATTTGCGTTTGGTAAATCCATATATATTTTCTTTTCTAATTCAGAATTCAAATCATCTGTCACGACATCCATTAATTCCATTTCCAAATTTAGTTCGGCTGCTAATGCACTCCGGGATTTTAGGATAGACTGCTCCTTTCTTGAGTTTGAAGACCCATTTGCTTTTGATTGCTTTTCGTCCTAGAGGTACTTTATCCACAACGTTCCATGTATCATTAATTTCATGTAACCTCAGCTCCTGGACTAAAGCTTGCCGCCACTCTTTCGAATTGTTACTTTTCAAGGCTTGTGTCAGTGTCAATGGTTCAAAAAATTTGAAATGATTTGATGAACTAGCCAAACACAGGTAATCTTGCAGGTAGGTTGGTGGATTACGAGTACATTTCTGTACTTCCCTGTCTGTAATAACTGCTTGTTCACTGCTCTGACCTGCTTCTAAAATATCAGCTACTTGTTCTGCTTCAAAACGATGTTTATTCTGCTGCTCAACTGGATTTATTTCTATTTCTTCCATTCTTGTACTTTCAGAATCTTTATCAGTTTCATCTTTCTTGTAGGTAGTAACAATTTCATTTACTTCCTTATTTTTCAATTGGTCACAGTGAGAATTAGTTGAAAATTGATTTTCTAAGAATACAACGTTTCTGGAAATCACAATTTTTTTTTCTTTTTGTGTCGAACAGTCTATATGCTTTTGTTTCTTCTTCATATCCAAGAAATATACATTCTTCTGACTTGGAATCTAGCTTTTTTCTCTTAACATCTGGAATTTGAACGTATGCTGTGCAACCAAAACTCGTAAAAGGCTAACATCTGGTTTCTTTCCACTCCAAACTTCCTCGGGTGTACAATATGCCTAAGCTTACGTTGGAGAACGGTTTTTCAGACAGACTATTGTACTAACAGCTTCTGCCCAGTAACTTTTGTCTTATCCTGCTCCTTTAAGAATACACCTTATTCGTTCTACTATGGTTCGATTAGCTCTTTCAGCTACACCGTTTTGTTCTGGGGTATAAGGAGCCGACAGTTGGTGTCGTATACCATTTTGTTGCAGAAATGTGTCCATTTTAGTGTTCAAATATTCATTACCGTTATCAGTTCTCAGTTTCTTCATTTTTTTCCTGTTTCAGTTTCAATCATGACCTTGAACTTTTCGAAACAACTAAAAACTTCATTTTTCTGACCTAAGAAAAAGACTTCAGTTTTTCTTGACAAATCATCTAAGAAAGTGAGAAAATACCTTGCTTTTCCAATAGATTCCACTTCCATGGGTCCATACAGATCGGAGTGTATAAGTTTCAATATTTCACTGGCTCGTTTTCCTTTTCTATTTGGAAAGTGAGTACGACAATGTTTACAATGTTTATCAGTAATACATTGTTCACATTTGTCTTGAATAGGTGAAATATCTTCAGGCAATCCCACTACTAATTCTTTCTGGAGTGTTCTAAATCCATTATCGCTGATATGACCAAGACGTTTGTGCCATAGATCACTGAAAGTTTTTGTCATATACAGGGTGTCCCTGGACTTCCTCTTTTCCTCTCGAGAATGTATAGATGGGGTCAAAATATCACCAGTACTTCATATAACTTTTTTTCCTAAAAGTCTTCGTAACCAAGTTACGGGCTCTCGAAGTTACAAAATGAAAAATGTTTTTC
>WOGR01007472.1:0-12391 GCA_015342045.1 Leptinotarsa lineolata | reverse complement strand
TATAATACAACGCCCTTCGTGGTATTAGCCAGGGGAGTAGTTGTTTTCTGATAGGTGTCAGTCCATAAATCTACTGTGTAGATGAGTTGAGACTGGCCTGAAGTAATGGTTCATTTAGATGATTTGGAATGAGTTTAATCTACTCATGTCATTCATTACATGAGTAAAGTGGAAGGCAGGTGCCTTACGGAAAAAGACGATGAAGAATAGGATGTCTTCCAGTAAGAATGACAAGTGAAATCGATCCTGTGAATGATATCTGATTCAATGTCATAACAAATGTTTGGAATACAAACTCAATAAAGAAAAGTGTGTTTTCTATAATTAGTGATCATATAAAAGTATGTTTGTTTCAAAAGTATTTTTCTTTCGTGTAATTCAATGTTTATATGAAAGTAACTGTTCCAGTTTGTGTCTGAAATTTACTTCTTTTCATGATCTACACATCTTTGTAAAGAATTACTTGTTTTGAAATTGATTGCCTCCTTTCTTTCTTTGGAAGATTCCCACATTTTTTTGTATTTTGGAGAAGTAGAAAGCCAAAACCTTTCTTTCTAAAAATCAAATAGCTTTCAAATCCCGTATTGTGTAGTCGGTGTAGATTATATTCGTTCGAAACAACGATTTCAAATAAGATGAGTCGCATTAATGTTCCCCGTACTAAATTTCGATGAAACGAAATCTAGTTTTCTTCAATGTAGACAAATTGCTGGTTTATGTTAGCCGTCTCATGTATCATTGAGCTACTACTTGCTGATTCTTTTATATCACAAACATGTAGAAGTGGAAGACTGTTATATTCCATAACTTTTGTCTCCTCACCAAGATTAGATACTAATGATCTGCTTCTAAAACTGAATCTCACTCGATTAGTGCGATTAGTACTAGTCTGTTCAAGAATTGAATGAATTTTCATTTTCTGAAAAAAAAGTATGTATTCATCAATTTCAATTTCGTTCCCTTCCAAGTATTTCCCCTCAGATATGCACTTGTGGCAGCGTTTTGTCCAAACCTCGAAGAACTTCTGATATGCAGTTTTTGATATGTCCTTGAGCTATTTCAGCGATTCGATATACATCTCATAAATCGTCCCTTTATGGGTCTCTTCAGTCTTGGCAACACGAAAAAATCACAGGGTGACAAATCTGTTGAATACAGTGGCTCAGGCACGATTACGGTGTATCACGATGATGCAGGTGCATCATCGTGATACAAAAGCCACGAATTGTTTTTCCACAATACCGGACGTTTTCTTCGTATTGCTTCTTGCAAGATAATACTTCTTTCTGACCGTACTACCATGTGACACTAAATGCACTACGCTACGGTATTCGGAATAACAGTGATCGAATCTTTTGAAACTTGATCGAACTTGGCGTGCGTTTTTTAGTCTTGGCTCTCTTGGGCTCTTCCGTTGGGACGATTTTACTTTGGTTTCGATTTCACAACCATATATCCATAATTCATTACCAGTTATGAGACCCTTTTAACCAAATTTGAATCGCCGTTGGCGTCATTCAACAATTCCTCAGCGGTACTCGTGCAACGGTTTTTTTGATCAAAATTCAGTAATTTTGAAACGAACTTTGCTGCCACACGCTTTAAGCCCAAAATTTTAAAAAAATGCTTGGCATGAGTCAACCAATATGCCAACATCTTCATCAACTTCTCTAATAGTGATTTAACGAATCTCCATAACAAGTTTCTTCACTTCCTCAACATTTTCATCGGTTGTTAATGTGCTGTGGCGTCCAGGGCGAGCATCGTTATTCACATCTTCTCGACCTTCTATGAAGCTTGTACCACTTGTAATCATTTTTCTTACTCAGAGTACAATTACCGTATGCCACTGTCAACATTTCAAGTCAACTTTAATACCAACAAATCGACACGCTAAATAGCTGAAAATGTTCGAAATGAGTGTACCAATATAAAAAAATTAAAAAATCGCTAATTGAATTCACGTAGCCCGCCAAATTTGAACATTCACCTTACTTTTTCAACAGTCCACGTATATATTATATCAATTTTGAAAATAGATATTTTCCTATTAACTAATCCAGCCGTTATGAAAATATTGATTTTCAAAAAAGGATATTTCAAATTCTCTATGGCGTAATGAACGGCTTAATGCAAATGCGACCATCCATTATTTATCATATCAATAATATACTTCAGAGCCACATTGATTTTCGTTTCCGATGGAGACTACATGACCTCGCCATTACTCACTAACTAATGCAAATGTGGCAGATTTAGATACGAGTTTCTGTGTCACAGGATGTCTGAATACATATATAAGACAATTAACTTAATTATATTATTATTGCCAAAGATTAATATGAGAAAACATGAAATTTCTCTAGGGAAATCGATATCTGTTCTTCTTATTGTTCCATTTTGACAATGGCATCAGAAAGGTGTTGATTCGATTTCTATTTGACTTAAATTGTCTTATCATTGACCTGTAAGTGCATCTCAATAATGACGCATAACTGCATGAAAATCTATACTATACTAATATAAATGTGAAAGTTTTAGAGGATTGATGAATGTATGTATGTTTGTGGCTCTTTCAAGCCTAAACGACTGATCGAATTTGAATGAAACTTTACGTAAATACAGCTTATACATCAGAATAATATATAGGCTACAATTTACAAAGGTTTTGTGTAATTTTGGCCATTATATAAGGATAAGTATTGTGTTGGAAAAATCCTTGCTCTCTTAGAGCTGCCTATACCATTGTAGTTACATGAAGATAATGTACCGTAAGAATGTTTATCTTAAATAGTTCTAAATAAAAATAGTCCGCGATAACATATATATACCTCTATGTGGTAGCCACTATATGCAAAATACTGAGCCATAAATACAATTAATTTGGATATTTTTTTACAATGCATATTTTAGAATATCTGTCAAATTCTTATAAAAATTGATACAATTGTCGTTTTAAGTATTCAATATAGATGAACGTTGTCTTCTATACTAAGTAATTTGGACCAATCTTTCAAAAGTTATCACGATAAAATCGATAGAATTTTCGTTTCAAGAATTTAATATCGATAAACTTTGTCTTTTACACTGAGTAAAAGTTATCATGATAAGATCAACTTGACGCAACGCAGTGAGCCAATACGTGTCGCGTCTACTGTAAGACGACGGGGGACGATGCGCGGGGGTAAAGGGGCGGTCTAAGCAGTGAAGCGCCATCGCCGTGATTTTCAGTGAATTTTGAACTGCTTCAAGAAAATGAAGAAACGAATTGCCGATTTCTTGAGCGAATCAAAATTCAGTAAACTTTTTGGTTTATATACATTTTTGGTTGATTCTAAGTGTGGAAGTTTATAAATACATTTGATAGATTTATTCTGAAGTTTTTTCAATGGTTCAAGAAATGTGGTTTTTGCAGATCCTCATTTGGAAAATGAATATTCCAATCGAGAATAAAGGAAACTAAAATATGTTCATCGAATATCCGCAATCGATATGGTTTCGTATTCTATAAAGAATAACGAAATAATCGGTAATTTTTTTTTGTTCTTCAATATGTTTTGATCCAACTAAGAGTTTCATCAATATGGAGTCCTAGAAATTTTGTGTGGTTTATGTATATGATCTTATAGTTCAAAATTGATGTCTAAAAATATTCAATTCTTCAATAATTTTTATTACTCTATCTAGCACTAAATTCAATAGGTAGTATAGCATTTAATACTGCTCATATCAGATTAAAAAAAATATTCCACTGAAAAAAAATTGTTTCGCCTTCAATTTCTGAAGGGTTTTGTCGAGTATGTGAATAGTGATTTGGAATTGTATCAGGAAGTCTGGGGCATTATCAAAGTAATTCAATTATAATGATCTGCAGGATATTGAAAGCTTGTTCTTATATGGATTCCAAACTGAGTAGTCAGTTATTCCTTCTGAGAATCTGTTATTCGTACTCGCTTCTCATGCGACACATGACTGGCAAATATTGTTCAGAGAAGTTTGGTGATCTTATTATTTTCTCTTAGGCTCTTGAGATCCTGATGACAACCCTTTCCATTGATTTTTTCCAGGTTTCGTCCTCTGTCTATATTTTTTGTGCTCCTTAGCAACCGTTTGACTTTTTTCAATTATGCAGGAAACATTGCAGCCCCATAGGCTTATTTCGATTTTCATGTCATACATTCAAACAATCTGGTTCAATATACTCATTTGTACAGGATGTTTGTCATATTCTTCTGGAATAATTCAGGTTGCCCATAGATTGCTCACCTTCTGTTATCCAGTGCCCTCATATTCGCATAAACATGACGAGCTATCTCTGTTCCTTGGTTGCATTGTCTGCAGTTGATCTGTCCATTATGCCTTATATTTATTTCTCCGTCCGAATTTTTTATTAATTTAATATTGAAGTTGTATACCCATAATATCATCGTCTAACCTGAACATGATTTTTCTGATTTAGACTTCCGTTAACTTTAGACTTCCCTTCCCTTTAGATTTCTTAGATTTTCGTCTGTTAGCTATTTTTTGTTCTATTAAAGGTTTCTTCAACACTTTTTTTGTTTCATCAGATTTTTGAGTGATCCTGAACAGTATTCAATATTTCTCATTTTTGGTTTCATATTACCAAATTAGTTTTTTCATTGGCATCTTGCTTTAATGAATTGAAATAATTTTAGTCAGACATCGTAACGCTAGTTTTAGTAAAACAAAACTGAACCTACATTCACATACATGTAAATAGTTTTACTAATTTCGTAAGTAAACTCATTGAAAAAAAGAATTGAGTGAGACTCTACCCTTGAGCAGGAGACTAGATAGTTTTTTGTTATTTTGGTATGAGCTTTCCTACGAAGATGAAGAGAAAGAGTAACCAGTGTCACCAGAAAATTCCTTGAGATCCTATTCTCAAGCTCATTTTAATGTGTGAAAAAAATAAAGGTTCATTTCAGAAATTATAATATTTTCAGTGCGATGGTTTCAATCTTCTATGTTTGAAAAAATGCAATGGGATACTTTCTCTTTTCCATACAGTAATTTCAGAATTTCAATGTTATCACTAAATCACTGCCAATAAAGTAAATCATCCACATTCAAGTGAAATAGTGACGTGGTACCCGATTAACAGCATAGTTCATTCACAAATATCCCTTAGGATTCCAGCCAGTACCATGAAAAGAAACAGACTGAGATGAATGGAAATATTTTTGCTTTTGGACATTCCCAATGAGTTTCAATTCTCTCAAAGAATGAGGCGAAGCAAGATCTTCTTAGTCCATTCTGAAGGAAGGTAGGCTTTCGATGCTGATGTAACCCTCTGCTTCAGTACGATTAATTTAGGTATACACCCGGTACTCATTCCTGATCTAGCTAAATATAATTAACTGCTGGTAATAATTTGTAATCCAACCAGGCTTTTTAGCACGCTTTCCCACTGCCACCCAGAAGTAGTGTAAAATTATCATAATTTGCCTAAATAACCTTTTTTTGTTTTCCTTAGTATTCTCAAAATATTTGTAATGTTTGTTTTCAAAAGCTACGTATGATGTTGAAATTTTATTCCATTTTTTAATATCAAACTTGATTAATAAATTGACTGGAAATTCCAATGGCAACCAGTGAGTTTATCAAGTTATTTTTCAACATTAGGTTTAGGATATGTAGAAAGAAAATGTGGCACGTTATGGAAATTTGACTTCAATATTCTTCAGAAGACATTTTTTGTGGAGGATAGTTTTACTGGTTTTTTGGGTTTATAACCTTCCACATTCTAAAAAATAAAAGCTGAATCAATAGAGAATCTGCTGGAGTCTAATAAAGAGAAAACTAAAATGTTCACTTGTAATCATAAATAAAAATTGAAAAAATCAATTTTAGAAATAAATAATAATACTCAGCTTTTTTAAGTGGTTGTCGTTTAGGAAAGCAATCCTTTTCCTTTCTCAAAACCTGAAATTTACTATAAAGTCTCACCCCAAACTGCGATATCTCTAATTTCTTTTCACTTGTAGGCAAAATTTATGAATACAAGTTACTGACTAATTGGACTTTCCAGTAGTTTATATCACGCAGTAACTTCTCAGTTTGCTATTCATTACATTTCAGCAGATTCTCAACTGATTCAGCTTTGTATATTTTTCAGATTATGGAAGGTCATAAACCCATAAAACAGTATAAACAAAATTAATTCAATATGTAATAAGCTGAATAGTTGAACATAATTACTTCCATGATAAAGAAAACTCTTGCCAACTTTTTTGTTTGAACTAAACTGGACTTTCAACATTCAATTTACACCTTATCTTCTGCAATATGCTCCTCTCTACGATCTTCCATTGTACCAAACTTTGTTCCTTTCAAGGCTTTCTTCAATGCAATAAGTGCAATGTAAGCTAGAGCTTTGTTCTGATGAAGCATCTACGACACAACTAGTTCTTCCAGATTTTTGGTCAATTTCTCCTTACTCGCTCACGGAGGGTGACTACGACTTCAAGGTGATAATCTATATTTATTGTTCGTTCTGCAAAAACCCAATTTGGATACAGAATTCCATGGATGTTGTAAAAAATAATCAAACAATATAAAAAATGTTGAGGCAAATTATTTTGAGTTAGAAATAAAGATATAACGGTTATCTAGAGAATAAAATCCGTATTGAGTCACTATTTCTAACCTAGATAATTCGATTGATTTCATTGAAAAACACAGTTCGCTACAAAACCTGGAATATATTGAAAATTATAAGATCTTATCGATGCGAAGAGTTGTTTTTGATTTTAAATTCGGTAGATACTGAAATTTCAGCATTTTCTCCAGTTATAATAGAGACAACACATATGCCAATTCTTCTTCTTCATGTTTTTGCAGAAGTTTATAAAAATAAGTCAGCATAAAGAAGAGTTATTTTTTACATGGAAGTATACAAAAAATAACTTTGATTTCTCAAATTCAACACGAAACATCATCGGAGGTAGATTAAAGTCATGTTATTGCTTGCAACGTATGGGACATTAAAATATCAAATTTATGAGAACTTTAAGGTTTACAGGTAGCATCCACGATCTTCCTGATTTTTTTACTGTTATTTGAATCTAACTCTTTCAAACCTTCAGAAAATACTGCCGCCACATGGCATCCATTTCAATAATCTCCTTTTTTTGTGCTAGTTTTTACAAGTTTTGTTGCGTGTTCTTCTTATTCTTGTAGAGATATTTCAGGTTGTTCATGAATTATTTGCCTCTTGAGGTCCAGTGCCTCATATTCGCATAAAAAATGGCGAGTTCTCTGTCCCTTTGTTGCACTGCCTGCCACCAAGGTCTCTGATATACAGCCCTATTCCATTCAGGTGTACTTTGAATGAACAATGTCTAGTGAGTAGTTATTCTGCGCCGATGCCCGCTAGGTTGAAGCATTCTTTCTTTTCCTTTTCACGTATACATGCCTATGTATATTTTTCTTGCACTCTCATTGGTTTTCATTGACCCATTTCCTGATCGGTTCTCGTTCTAATTTGCTTTTCTGGAAGATACTTATAAGAAATTATTTTCACAATGCCTATAATTTCGAACTTAAAGTACAGAACTTGCACTATTATGTTTGTTTGTAGGTAGTTGACAATGTTTCATGGTGAATTTTATTAGTTCAGACTTACATTGTCTAATATCATATAAAATGATTTGATATCCCTAAAAGAATCAATAAAATTGAAAAGAATAGCTGAAAAAAACAATCATATTAAGCAAAAAAACTCTGAAATGAAATTACAATAAAATAAATAAAGCGCAACAATTGAAAGTTGAACAATTAAAAAGAATGAAAATTTAAAGATATCAAGCCAAGTTACTTCAAAACGTTTCGATTGTTAGTATCCACAGTCGTCTTCGGGTGATGACTGGACTAATTCCTTCAAGAGATGACTATTTATAGGTCATTTTAGTGCTTTCACCTATCCTCTGTTTCCTCTCTCCACATCCCCAGTTTAGCGGGAGCTGACCGTTTGGCGAAGTTGGCCGCTTTTCGCTAAATTATGGGTTTCCATACATGGAAACCCATAATGCTACCTTGACTGAATGCGTTGTTGGACAACATATATGGGACTCCTTGGAATTTGCTCCAAAACCAGTGTTCCCCCTTGAGGATGATCTCAGCTTGGGACCACTTGATGTTATGTTAATGAGTCCAAACATATTCTGCTATACCCGATTTGCTGGTTTCTCCCCGCTGTGTGTGTTTCTTGTACTCAGCAATGCGGACTTTCAATGGCCTCTTAGTATCACCGATGTAGGATTCTCCGCACTCGCAGGGTATCCGGTAAATGCAATTCTTGGAATCGGAGACCGCGTTTGGTGGCCTGGTTTTCGTGAGGCTGCTACGGATAATGTTTCCGGATCTGAAGCAGGTTCTGATATTATACTTGGACCAAGTCCTTCTTATCCTTTCCGACAATACTCTGATGTAGGGAAGTGCAACCACTGGTTGTGACGACTTATCTTCCTTGTGAGGCTCTTGCTGTCTTTCAGCCAAAGTCTGTTCCACCATTACTTTGGACTAACTATCGATCATTTTTTGATGATGCCTAGTTCCTTTTCAAGAACTTATTTCGTATTACAGAGCCCGAAAGCACGGTCTACTAGAGTCTTGATGATTCCTCTTTTAGTCGATTGATGGTGGTTAAATTCGTCGTTCAGATACTGTCCCGTGTGAGTGAGTTTTCGGTATACAGATGTTTTTCACTTAGTGTCGGTCCTCTTCACCAATACGTCTAAAAATGGCAATGTTATGGACTTCCTCCTCCATTGTGAAAGTGATGAAAGGTCTCACGCTGTTGATGTGCTTCAGGAAGGTTTCTGTATTCCCATGGTTCCATATTATGAAGGTGTCGTCAATGTATACCAACCAGACTCAGGGCATTTTGTGAACTTCTTCAATAGCAAGAGTTTTAAACCACTCCATCTATACAGGGTATCAATTTGAAAACTTCCCACCCTCAATATCTCCCTTCCAGAAAATAATATGAGGAATCAAAAAAACAGGTCAAAATTTTAGTCAAGGGGGACACTTTCAAGCAATATTTGTTTCTGTCGTGGTTTAACCCCCAAGGAAGGGTAGATGTTACTTTACAATCTTAAATGGGAAAAGGTATCAAATGGTACATCATTTTGATTGGCGTTAAATTCTGCTTCCAATGATACCTTGACGTTTTATTTTTGATGAGCAGTTTCCGAAAAATAGCGTTGTAAACTCACACATGTAATTAGAATTTGCCAGTTCTGAGATGCATTATTGTATTAACTCCTTTTAATAAAAATGGTTAGTAGAGTAGGTGGCACCGTTCCAACCCTTGAATGATAGAAATATTACTCGTTGTATTGTGGTTATTGTCCTTTTAGAAAATAAAATTGAATTTGCGGAAAGACATTTCTAACATAAAATCTACTTACGCATATCTTATAAACTGTTCGAAATGTCCATTATGTTCTAAATAGTAATAAAGTCTGTTTTCGAACTCTCCTCTAACTTTTCGGAAATCTTCATTAGGAACTGAGTGTCATGTTGCTGTAATTCGTCTTTCAAGTTTTTCAATATCAGAAGGTTGTGTTTTATAAACAATGGATTTAAGATGCCCCTAAAGAAAGAAATCTAAGGGTGTTGAATCCAGTTATCTCGAAGGTCATTCGACTGCTCATTTTCTGCCAATCCATCTATCCGGATATCTCTCGTTTAACCACTGTCGGACGGAAATAAAAAAATAAGGTGGAGCACCATCCTGCTGGTAATGTAACAGATTCTCCTGCATCTACGTTTTAGTATTAGACTACTTTTTGATGTAAATTAATTGGAGCTAATGACTAATGTTACCCCTAATGAAGGATTGGAACGGTACCACCTGATATTCTTACCAGTTCTGGTCAAACCATGCATCTCAGTATAGGCGTTCTATTAATTACTTCTGTTATTTTAGAAAGCTATTTTTCGGACAATGCTCATCAAAAAATAATAAGCCATGGTACCATTGGGAGCAGAATTGAACGCCAATCGAAATGATGTGCTACTTGACCCCCCTTCCCATTTAAAATTCTAAGGGTAACATCTATCCCTCCTATAGGGTTCAACCACGACGGCTACAAATAGTCCTTTAAAAGTGTCTCCCTTGACAATAAAATTGACCTGTGTTTTCGAGTCCTCATATTGTTTACTGGAAAGAAGATATTAAGATTGGGAAGTTTTCGAATTGACACCCTGTATGTTGGCTATAACTGGTGGAAGTGGCGATCCTATTGCGTAAAGAATTCGTCCTTCAGTTGAAAATAGCAGTCTCGTACACAGCATCCTAGTAATTCCATGATTACTTGTATTGGTAAGTTCGTTCTATCTTCCAGGTCCCAGTCTTTGAATAGCTTCCTCTGTATGATTTGAAGTGCTTCTTCGACAGAAACGTTGACGTTAAGGCTTTCCACGTCAAAACTGATTAGTTGATCATGCTCTGTGACTTTGATTGCCCCTAGTAGTTCTACAAAATGCCTTGAATTCTTCATAAAAGATGAAGTTTTTTCTTGTAACGGTGTATTATTGGCTGTAAAAATCTGAAGTAGCTGAATCTCTGGGGCTAATGTTCGGTCTGAGCGGAACATATTCCTTGTGGATTTTGGGTAGTCCATACAAGTGAGACTACTGTGGTGCGGTGTTGACGATGATTTCTCCTTTTCCAAAAAATAGACTTGGTGTTTTCTCAAAGTCTGGTACAACTTACTTCCAACTGATGCAGTAGGGTGTAGTACGTCTTTTTTGGAGAACATCACCTCTTCGATCTTCTGTTCGTAGAGATCAGTATCCATCATAACAGTAGCGTTTCCCTCATCTGCAGGTGATGGTGTTATCTCTACGTAGGCCGTTCAGAGATCTACGTTCTTCATTGCTCATGTTAAATGTTGAAACTGGTTCTCGATCCAGCTATTCTCTGATGTTCCATCTGAATTCTTCTGACTCGATCTGACCAATAAGGAAAGTGGCAGCGGATTCCACTGCAGTAATTATTTCCAAAGTAGGGAAAGGGATTTCAAATCATTTTATATCATATTAGACAATGAAAGTCCAAACTAATGAAATTGCACTGTTATGATTCCATTATATGCTTCAATTCCACTACATATTGATTCCAATCGAATAATTTGTTCTCGTCCATTTTCAGGAAGAAGATAGTGATAGCGAAAATATAAAATGGAGCAGTTCCACAACGAAGCCTTTCCTGGACAGTTTTCCAACAACTCATCAATCCAGTGATTCTTCCGAAACCTCGGAAACATTCGGAGGCCGACTCTATATGAGTCTAGATAATCGAGTTGTAACAGATGGAGAAAGTGAAGCAGGAGAGGATCAGTTGCTCTTATCCTGGAATACCCATAAAAAATATGGAAAATCGGAAAATTTACGAAAATCGAGACCGAATCTAATAAAACAAACAATGGTCAACGTACAATCCCAGGAAGTAGTTCTTTAGTGATATTAGGCAAATATGGAGAATTCTTTAGGTTTTGAATGTACCTAATGTTAAATGTGATAGACTTTTTCAGTTTTACTGTTTTCAGTTCACGCAACCTGTCATCCTTCATTAGGCTTGCAATATAATTGAAATATACCCTTTTGTGAGGAGGGGTCAATATTTTTCGCTGCCTTTTGGATAATAAACTTTCCACGATCTGGATACTGAAATATCATTTTCTCAATAATTTTTTTCTTCGTTAGAAAATTTATGAAAACTACAAGTTTCTGACTCATTGGATTTTCCAGTGGTAACATTTCGAGGTGAACTTTTCAATTTGCCGATTCAGTAGATTTTCTATTGATTCAGCCTTGTTTTTTTTTCCAGTAGTGGAAAGTTGAATGCCCAAAAACTAGCGAAAAACAATCATTTTTCAATAATATTTATATGAGGCGCCTTTTGGTGCCAATAACCTGGAATATCAATCAAAAAATTGATATTCTTTAAAAACTTATGTTTTCTCAGTTTTTGAATATTCTGGATTTTGAAGCCTACAAAGATGAAAAATTGAAGAAGTATCATTGATTGATAGCGTATTAACGTATCTAATTTGAAAATTGTATTTGTTTGAAGGTGAATGACAATGTTTCGTGGTGAATTTCATCAGTTCGGACTTCCATTGTCTAATATTGTATAAAATGATTTGAAATCCCAGAAATAAACAATACAATTGAAAATAAAAAAATAGCTAAAATTGGCAAATATATCAAGCAAAAGAAAACCTGGAAAGAATTACACTGAAATAAAATAGTAGTGATAAAAATTTAATGAATAAAATAAAGATAAGTTATTATAATTGAAAGTGAAGTGATTTCAAACCACGTTACTTCACGACGTTTCGATTGTTAGTATCTA
>WOGR01007471.1:0-12392 GCA_015342045.1 Leptinotarsa lineolata | reverse complement strand
ACTTTATAGTAGAAGCGACAACGCTGCTTCGTCTGAAATATTTTAGGCGTGTAGGTCATATTGATTTATGCATACTGTGAAATTTTCAGGTTGATCAATTAAATAATTTTTTCAGAAACGGCTAATTAACGTCCCTGTATAGTATAGTATAGTCTATTTATGAAAGCTTTGTATATTATAGATATACAAAGCTAAGAATATCTCCCTATGATATTTGTCACACTATTTGCAGAATCCTAATGGTGACATGTGACCATACTGGTGAGGTAGTTCAGCTACTAACAGTTAGATGGCAAAGTTTGTACCAAGTGATATTTTATTTTTTTTAATCATATCTTTAGGTTTTAATGAAGTAGGTACTTGGCCAACTATATTCATGAAATCAATCGAATTTGAAAGTTTATCATGAGTGAGTCTATGAGAATGAAACGTCTTATGGTATTTTTCCTTCAAATTCACGCTTATAGCGGAAGTCGAAGCCATACCTATTTTCTAATTTCGAATGGAATATTGTGCTTATTATCCGATTCTCAATAAAGATTATGATTTGAACCTGTTTCTTTATTTGACTTCACATTCCAAAAATAAACCAGTTTTTCAAATCGTTGAGAATAACAATTACAAATGTATTTGAATAAAATGAATATTTTAAATAGAGAACCCTGGATGAATATATAAATTGCTAAAATAGGTATCTAAATAATTGCGAAGATGCAAACATTCTGGTAAATTTACAGTTGAATTTCTAACAAAGGAAACTCGGTTTTTGCTCTCTTTCACGAAAATGAATCATTATCAAAATAATTATTTGTTGCTTGAAATATAAAAAATTTGTTTTTTCACACATCATGAAAAAAGTATTTATAAATTTGCACTGATGATGCAATGTTTCCTATCATACGTTATCTGAGTGAGAATTTAAATAGGTAATATAAAAAAAATTCAAACGATGATGAAAAAATATTTTGTTTTTGCGACGAATAGCAAAGCTCCCTCGTTACGATATGGCCGTCCGTTTACTTATCAATCGCTACTGAATAGTTATATAAAAACAGTATCACACCATTTACTAAAATTATTAGTCGTTAAGTGAAGTCAATGAAGTTCAAGCTATCTTAGTGTATCCTGTATAATTGAATGTTGTGAAAAATATTCATCAATATGAATCATACACGATACAAATTACATATTCGATTTTGAAGCATCAACCAAGAAAACTATTTGAAAATTGTTATTACTTTTGAACTCTACTTTGACAATAACATGTACAGTCACATCTCAGAGGTATTTAGAAGTTTTGAGGCAAAATAATTAGACAGCCAACCAAGGATCCAACCGTTGGTCTGCCAGGTCACCGGACCTAATGCCTATGAGAAAGGTTGAAAGATCTTATTTTCAAATTGTCGACGAATTTTATATACGAATTGGAAGCGGCAGTGTTGCAAAGTTTTGCTTCTCTCACTCCTATGAAACTAATTAATTCGCAAAAAACGTCCAGAAAAGGTGTCGCCTGTGTATAGGAGAACCTGGTAGACATTTCGCATACCTTCTCTGAAGAAATATATTTTATTGTTTGTTCTTCATCATTATTATTCTTATTGTTGAAGTATCATTTATTTGCAGTGAATATAGTATGAATTATTATTAGTTTCACTGAAAAAATGCGTTTAGAATACTGTTGTGAAAAGCTTTCTCAATATTTGATAGCTACTATTGAACAATTTCTTTCTTTTTTATCGCCGCCTCATCCAAATTCTACATGAAAAAAGCTAAAAACTCTGAAGTTCAAAGACGACTCTAGAAAACCTTCAAGTGTGCTACATTTTTAGAAAGGTAATTTTGAGCTCTATTGAAATATGCAGGAATATACAAGGTGTCTCATTGAAAAAATAGTTTTCCATCAATAACTGTTGATAGCTCATTTTAAAAAATAAGTTTTTTATACAAATGTACAGAAGTGTACAGAAGTGAAAAAAATCAAATAATCAGACAAAATTGAAATCATGCATGATTGGTCTTCTAATTTCTATACACCATTACGAATTAAAACGCAATCTTTTGGCCGACTCCTCAATAGAAAAACAAAAGGAGTATAAACTTTATAGACACTTTCTAACAAAACTCATCCAAGAAACTAAAAACAAATTCTATACTAATAAAATACTAGAGGCTAAAAATGATTTAAAGAAAGTTTGGCAGAATGTAAAAGAAATAACTAACAGTTCAAAAAAGAAATCTACTTGTTATGATATTGAAGATGAGAACAAATATAAAATTTTATTAGATAAAGAAAAAGCAACTTTTATCAATAATTCACCAGAATTGGTGAAGATATGGCAGGTAAAATAAAAAGGCCTGCATTATCCGTTTTAGGAAGCCACAATGATATCACCAACTCAATATTCCTACACCCAGTGACAAGTAACGAGTTGATCGATATCATTTCCAGATTAAAAAATAAAACTTCTCCTGGTCCCGATAAGATTTCTGTGTTCTTTATCAAAAAGCTTCACATGTACTTCATAGAACCCATATGCCACAATTTGAATTTAATATTTACTGTTGGCAAAATACCCAAATCTTTCAAAGACTCAAACACAATACAGATTTTTAATTCTGGTGATAAAAAATTAGTAACAAACTTTCATCCCATAACTATGATTAATAACTTCTCTAAAATATTCGAAAAGTGTTTCAAAATAGAGTTTTACTTTTTTGCAAATATAACATTTTTTCTTAATCACAATACGGTTTTCTGAAAAGCAGATCAACAGAAAACGCAGTTTTAGAGATTTTTAACCAAATCAACAACTGTTTTCAAAATAAAAAAAATGCATCACTGTCTTTTCAACGTCTAGCTGACATTTGTGTGAAGGGTGTTGCTTTGAAGACTATTTTACAAATAGAACCCGAGGCGTATCCCAAGGAACTGTATTAAGACCCATCTTATTTCTAATATATAGAAACAACATCTTCGAAATTTTTGATTTCAATGGTAACATAACTTCATTTGCTGATGACAAAGCTATCACTTTTGTTGGAAAAACGTAGGGAAAAGTATACACTCAGGCTGAAATAGGCATCAAAATAATTTTCAACTGGTTGAGTTATGATTTGTTGTGTCAATGTTGAAAAATCCAAATTTATTAAATTTACTCCAACAACTAGAGATCAACTAGCTAAAAACATTATAAAAATCCATAAAACATCTTGTGCAAATGTTCCCACTTGTAGCTCGACTCCTATACATAAAACGGGCACAAGCAAATACCTAGGAGTATTAGTTGACCATCTTTTCAGTGGAATGAACACATTGATTATACAGTAAATAGACTACGTAAATTAATCTTTAAATTTTATCAGCTTAGGAATATAATAAACAAGGAGATGATACTGATGGTGTACGATGCCTTGGCTAACTCCATAATATGTTACTGTATAATAGTATGGGGTGGTACCTTCAAGATAACACTAGTTAACTTAAACGTGATTCAAAATTCATTAATAAGAATCATGATGGAAAAAGATCGTAGGTATTGTACCCAGTCGTATGATGAAACTAGATTATTCCGAGTTCGAAAAACTTACATTTTTCAGAGTTTATTATGGTCTGCTAATTCTTCAATCAAACTTGTACAGCATGCTTTCAATACTCGTAACAGTTCAGTGAAGACCCTGAATGTTCCACGATGTAGACTCACGACTCACGCATAGTCAAAAATTTATAACGTATCTTGAACCCAAACTTTACAACAGCCTACCGGAATCATTGAAAGACATGAGAAACAAACTTAAATTCAAAAGGGAGTTGAAAAAATTTGTTGAAATTCATTATGAAATGCTTCAACTGATACTTGAATAAGGAATAACCATTACATTAATTTGTTTGCTGGCTACAATACAAACTTGATCAGGTAGCCGTAAGTTTCATTAGTTCTCTTAGAATTGTATGATCTCTACCTTTTATGTATCTATATATAATTTTTTCTTTTTCTTCATAGGCGACTATGTATCTGTTTTATAACTGAATTGAATAAAGATTTACTATACCATTGAATTCTACGTAAAAAAGTGCTTTAGAAATTTTTTCACAGAAACAAGAAATTTTCGACAGGAAAATCGTTATAACAACTTTTCAAAAATGCACATTTTCCAAAAACATGCTGTAGCTCAGGAACGACGATAGATATCGATATGCAGTTCTCACCATTGAGTTTGTCATAAAGTTTGACCCACAGACAAAGCCATCAGTTTTCATCCTTCTAGCTTGAAAACAGGAGTTTATCTTTAAAGTTGTCCAATTTGACCCACCCTGTATGACACAAAAACTGTTCTCATCTATCTCATTCAAATTGAATGACACACTGCACCGAGAACAAGAGTGTGAAAGCGATGGTATATGCTTTCAAACCAGGCGATGAATTATGCATTTTTTCCAATTTCTTTGCATTGAGTGTGTAATTTGCCATGTGCACAGACGATGTTATCAGTTCGCTGTGTTTAAAAAGTAATACACTAAAATTGGATTGTTGAAATAATTGAACAGAAACCACAAGTTGGTATAGAAGATGGTTATCTGACAGCGTAGTTATAGGTTGCCATTATGAGTTCGGTGAGGTCCTTCTATACGATTGCCTAACTACCGGCAGTCTCTGTTCTTATTCCGAGTCTATCGAGGTCCTCACAGGCGACGAAGTCATTTCATTCTGCTTTATAGCATGACTTGCCATTTCTTGTTCAGAAATGGAATGATGCCGACTGAAGTCGTGATTATTATCTCAATGGTTTTTGTTTATTCTGACACAGATGATTTGGTTTGAAATTTTCCTACTGGTTTCATATTCATTTCTTAATTGTGATTCACCGAATTGTATTACTCTTTCAACTATGCCAGTGTCTTCTATGACAAGTTTTTGAAATCTAATTGTGACTCGAATAAAAATAAATTAATAAAATTCATTCTCTCACTTTGAATTCCAAAAAAAACCTTTTTATCTATTGTTGTTGATGAAAAATACAATGTTTGAGTTTGAGAAAATGGGCATCCGTTTGTGGAAATTTTTTGGTAGAATGGTAACGGAGATTATTTCCTGAAATATTATAAGCTGAATGAAACAATATAAGAACAAAATATCAATTTTCAAATAAAAAAAATTTAATTACTTGAATAATGAGACTTCTCAACAAAAACAATTGTTCGAAAGTGCAATTATTGAAGACACGAATATATGAACAGAATACGTAAATAACTAAACCTGCATTTTCCAACAATATGATTCTATTGTTAAAATCTATCGTGTCTTGACATGGAACCATAGAGACGGCACCTGAGTCACTCGACTCACTTGACTCGGCTAGATGCATTAACTGTACGTCGCATATTATTTTCGATTTCAAAGAATTTTTTACTATTCAGAATATCATACATGAATTGTTGTTATTCGAAGTTGAGTTTTAATTGAAGGATTGTGGTAATTCGTCCTTCGTTTCGGCCTCTTGTATTTGTTTATTATATTGGTTTCATTTGATTACATATTCATTTGAGTTGTCTCAACAGAGTTAGGGTCTGGTCACTATTATAATGATAATACAAAATTGAATTTGTGAATTTCTGTAGAAGCATTTGTGCAAAGTTTTAATATTTTGTCAAAATCTTATTTGAATAACTGATTGAAACTGTGAAAATGATCCATAACTAAGCCTTGTGAGTCACGTAAGACTCTGGAGGTAAAATAGCTCCCCAATTGGATCGCCGGGTGGGGGCTGATCCAAGGGCATTATCCTACGGAAGTTATTCGAAAATCACTATTTCTGACAGTCAGCGGGGTCCTTCTAGCATCATCCTTCTAGCATCGATTTCTTCAACATCAGAGTACTCAACTCAAATATAAACTCAGTGCACTAACATCTGCGAACAATTAGTACTCATATTCTCGCACTCACAGAAACCAAAGTCAGTGGTTCAAAAAACCCCATCAATTTTCTATATCCAGGCTATGATTTCAACTCCCGATTCAGACGTAACTTTGAAATCTCTCGTTTTATCAGAAGCGATCTCTCCTCTCAACGAGAAGAAATTAGGGAACCCCAGAACTTTGATGCTGTATGGTTTAAAATAATATCACAGAAGATCACTAAATTCATATGCTGCATTTATCGACCACCAAGCGATATACAATATAAGGCACTATTCTATTCACTTGCAAACAACATTGACTTTCTGCAAATCAATCACCTCAGTGCCTAAATTTCCATATTCGGTGCCTTCAATGTCCACAATATCAAATGGCTGAAATTTTCAAATATTAATGACGAACAATGTCGCGAAGCTGAGGCTTTTGCCATAAGCAGTGGACTTATTACTAAGATTATAAATAAGCCAACCAGGATTCTTGACCGTGATGGAAAATATGCTAGTCTTCTGGATCTATATCTAACAACCAATCCAGAAATTTACACAGGCAATGTAAGGTCTCCTTTGGTATCTTCTGACCATAAACTCATTTCAGTGTTAAGTGAATTACTGCTGAATGGAAGGATCTTCAAGACCATTTCCGAAATTTCCCCTGGCTAGATGTTTGTTTCAGCTCCAATGATCCATCAACTTGTGTTTCTGAAGTCACGGAAGTTATTCTATCATCCATGGATGCATATATTACTTTTTCAATAAAACAAACTTTTAACGGCAAACCTTTGTTTAACAAAAATTGCGAGCAAGCTGTTGCCTCCAAAAATTACGCCTACCGGCAGTGGCGCAAAAATCCTAGTGCTGAAATCGAACTAGGTTTGTTAATGATCGCAACAGCTGCAAACTCAGAATAAATGAAAGCAAAGAACTTCACAATCATAGAATTAAGGATGAACAATCTCAACGGGTATAGATTTTTCTGGTCGCTAGCTGAGGTTGTTAAACTTTACGAAATACACAATTCCACCACTAACATAATCGAATAGTTAAATTTCAACAAAAGCCATAGAAAAAGCAAATCTACTAGCTGAAGAATTTGCGTCTCACTCGACAATAGATTTTCTGAGAAAGGTACCACTCACTTTTCCCACACAAGAATCCACAGTGCCGGAAATTACTTTTCGACAACGTTCAGTCAAGCAAATTTTGAAAAAGCTCAATATCAACAAGGCGTCTTATCCTAATGAAGTGCCCGTCACCGTACTTAGAAAATGCGCAAATGAACTCGCACCAGTATTTTGCAGACCTTTCAACCTGTCCTACAAGAAAGGGGGTTTTCTTCTTGTTGGAAGATTGCTCGCGTTCAGCCTATTTCCAAAAAGGGCAAGGAAAATCTTCCAAATAACTATAGACCAGTCGCTTTGTTATCAGTGATATCAAAAATCACGGAGAAAGCCGTAAACCACCATATCCTTAAATATTTGGAAGGCTTCAACATCTTGAGCGATCATCGATAAGGCTTTCGGAAACGAAGATTAACAGAATAACGCATTCGAAAAACATGGAGAGTCTGGAGCTGTTGCGCTGGATATCTCTAAGGCCTTTGACCGTGTGTAGCATGAGGGTTTGCTGGTCAAACTTCGATGCTATAGCTTGTCGGGGCATTTTTGTGTATGGCTTTCCAGCTCCCTGAAAGAATGTTTCCCGCAAGTGGCTGTCAATGGATATCTCTCGAATACCTTTACCATCAACGCTGGATTCCAGGACATTGGCTGCGGATGCAAATCTTCACAGGCAGCAGGAAGTTGCATTTCTTAATGCAACTTCCTGCTGCCGGCCTCAGAAGTGATTTCGAATGCAATTCCACAAAAACCCAGGCATCGGTTTTCTCCAAAAAGATAAATAAAGTTTACGACCCTGACAGACAATTCCGCTTTAAGTTTGTTGGGGGGGTATAAAAGGAGAACAATATAGCTTGGCTGGAATTGCAAAGGCTGCTTCTTAAAAGCTTGGAACACTGTTCCGAACCAGAAAACTAACTCTACACACCTCAGCAACTTTTGATGCTTTATAAAGCTTAGATCAGACCTTCTTTGGAGTATTGTTCTCATGTACGGAGCTCCGCTCCTGAGCATACCCTGATGCTGCTGTGGATTTCATCCAGAAAAGATCCATCCACCTGATTGGAGACGCAAATATAACATGTAACCTTGATAGTCTGGAACATCGAAGGAAGGTTGGAGATTTGTCTCTCTTCTATAGATTCTTTCACGGAAAGTGTTCAAGGGACTTGGTAAATTTGATTCCAACAAGAGCGGTACATATCAAAAATACGCGACGGACTGTAGCTGCTCATCGTTTTGAGGTTCAACTCCGTACACCTCGAACTTAGCTGTTTAAAAACTTTTCCATTTGGAGGACTGCATTTATGTGGAATAAACTTCCTGAGAAAGTTTTTCCCAGTGGATTGAATCTCCAGCGATTCAAATCCAATCCAATGTGAATCACTACTTTCGCAATGGCACTGCTCTTAGAGCGCCTTAAGGTTTATCCTGTAGTGCTTGTGTTTTTACCTCAAAAAAAAACTTTAGAATAGCCTAATAGGTAGAATTGGCATAAAGTGGCTATGACTAGATCTTCTGATGGTACTAATTTGGTTAGCAAAACCAGTGTCGAGGGACGGTATTTTTGCTCTGATGTGTTTTCAAAAAAGTTAAACGTATGTTTGGTACGTTTTGCGTTATTTCTTTGTCGGGAGACAGTACTTTTGATCATGACTACTAACATGTATTGTGATGATTCAAGTGGAATGATTTTCTGGTTTTGTGAACATTGAACAATTCATTCTATGATCCTTGACGGGTCCTTATTGACGAGGTTCACTTGGAACCTTATCGTCAAGAGTTATCGATGTTGTTGGCAAACCTCGTAAAAGTATCTGTAAATAGGGAAAACATTTTCATTTTTTCAGACCTGCTCTATATTCGGCTGAATCATTATCAATAATTTTTTATCGTTCGGTAATCGTTTTGATAGGAGTTGAAGAACTGAAATTTAAACTTTCTAAAACCTTTGCAATCTGAAATTGGACTGTAAAACTTCCAAATACGATTGCAGAAAAATGAAGTAATGGGACAATTATTCCTTGCTCTGACAAGGAGTATATTTTGTGGAGTCTCGGAAAACCACATAAAGTTTGATCAAGGCAACTGCCATGATCGTTTCAGCGAAGTGGAATCAGGGTCAATGGGGAACACCAGCGTTGATGACTGATGAATCGGAAACTTCGTTAACTTCGTTAAATGAAAGCTGCGACATAACCAAAAATCTTGTGACAAACCATAGGATAAGAGATCCCTGATGCTACATAGAGTCGAATGTTTCGAGGTAACAGGGATTCTGCATGCCTTTCGGTGAAATAAGGCCACACATGTGTGACAAAAATCGGAACATGTATTGGATAAGGGAATATGGTGGTATACTCATTCAGACTAGTGTTAATTCTTCCAAATACTACTTATGTCTAGCGCTTTCTCCAAAAGGTGTCCTCAGTTTTGCAACCATTTTATATGACCTCATGGTTTCCGGGTTGGACATTTTTACTTTCACTTTACTCTATTACTCTTTTTTATTTCAGTTTTCCGAAGTAGATGTGATACCTGTTTCCATATTATATGAAATAAACACCAAATTGATTCTATTTTATTCTCGACATCAGTTTTAGATGGCAAGGGCTAATTCTGGTTTAGGGCTTTCTCATCTCCATTGAACATTCGATATTACTGCTGATTTTGAATGAAGAAGCCATGTTCTAGTTGAAAGTAATAATTACCGAAACATATTGGATTGGAATAAACTGTTTGGCAGAAACAATATATGAATTTAGATCAAATGGTATACATACGATCAATTATTTGATTTGTATTAATAATATTCTGGAAAAAAAATTACTCTATTGAAATAAGCTCCTTATGCGTTATAGTTCGAGTCATCTAATGTTTTCAATAGATTAATTTCACGCCAGAGGTTCCAATTCTTTCTATTATGAAAAATCTTCATTGATGAATGGTTTAAAGTGCTCCCGCTAGCAAATGATTCATTACTGAATACTAGTAGCGAAAAGAACCAACAAGTTCAATTCGTTGTGATCTAAATCACGGACTTGAGAAATTATTTAGTGTTCGTTGATTTTAAATTGGTATCCTACAAGATTCCTCCCTTCCTACATGCCGTATGATTGGATTTTACATTAAGGGGCAAATGGTACACATCAGAAAAGAGAATAGCATGCCATTTTACTAATTAGAATGGGTCCCAAACGTGCCGTTATTCTCAAATGCTTTTTTCTCATTCGATATCGCGATTAAAAAAATCTTCTACGATATATTAAAACGGAATCTAATAGTCGCTCGGGTAGATTACACGGGGTAGGTTGTTTGGTTTTCAGTAGGACGAAAAGTATTTATAATCGAGTTTTGATTCTTGTAATTTGCAAGGGAAGATATGCCAAGTATTCTTCGCTTCTGAGACTGACTATTTTATATTTAGTTAAGTATTAATAAATTATAATGATATTTTGATAAAATCTGCATAGTTTGTCCCAGTTCGAGTATAAATATCAATATTTTTTTTGCAAATCGAAGTGGAAAATAAGAAAAACCGTTGGAAGATTGAAATATACTGACTGATAGGTTTGAATTCTATATAAAATGTGTTTCATTGTTAACTGGTTTCAAACATGGATGAAAACATTTATTATAATTGGTCAAGAATGCCCACATGCTTGTAGTGAAATAAAATTATCCATTATTGATAGCCCACCAACAACGTATGACAGATATGGATGGTTGTAAAACTCTTGAAATACTCCAAAATGAATATTCAGAATTAATCAAAACTTATACCGGATGATATAGGATAATCCTAACTTATAATGTTTTTCATAAATATGGAATGAACCAATGATTTTATTTATAGCACCGTTGATGTGATTCTACTATTTTGTGTTGTTACTCGTTTTATCGCGAGGTGTTAGATTTCGATGACATTGCTGGCTAATGAACGACTTCTTGAATTGAATTGATCTAATCGTCTAATTATATATTCTGGCACTACCGCAATGAACATTCAATTCATATAGAATTTCAGATTGTTCTATAGTTCCATAATCACTTTCAAAAGCGGTGTTAGTTTTACGTTATATGCTCATTGTCAACAGTATATGTCAACCACTGAGTCATGCGAAGAGAGGCGAGAGAAGCGTTCGTCCGAGCGCTGTGTGAGGAGAAAAGGAAGCCAGACATACTGGCGCAGTTATGCGTTACGTTACCAAGCGGTTTACCCTCCCATAAGAAGTTATCACTTCAGAAAAGAATTGTACCTACCTTGATACTAATGGAAATTGAACATGGGATCGAATCCAAATTGAAATAAATATTTTTCTGTGCAGAATTTATTTGATTCATGTCATGTCGCACCTAGGGTCGCTTAGGTGACTGAGTCCATAAGCGATGAGTATACTAAAAAAACTAAGATTTGGAATGAAAAATTCATCTCTCTGAGCTATCTTATTCAGAAAACAACTACTATCCTTGATAATGACACGATGAACAGTGAATTACATATGGCAGACATTTTTAGCAAGGTTTCTCGCGAAATATCCAATCAATGAACCAAAAATTATTTATTAGATCTCCAAAAATAATTCCAATTCGAATCCAAGAATGAAAATGAAAGAACTATCTAAACTAAGTTGTTCCACGGAGGTGTTCCCTGGATTTATATTTCTGAGACAATTAAAGTTTCTGGGTACTATTAACACGAATTTATTGTCAATTTAATAATTTTGTCATTCAACTCTAGCTCAACTCTTAGGATATGTAAAAATTCAAAAAATTGTTTCGAAGTAATTCAGCCATTCAAAGAAAATATTTGAAAACTTTTCAATTTCTCATTGACTATAATAATAATAACTTTATTCACAAGAGAAAGAGTACATTTTTTTAAGGAAACAATTTGAATAAAGTGCCTAAGTTATAAGTGCTTCTGCTTCTGTAATAAAAATAATACAAAATACAAAAAATTAAACAATATTGCATAACGATAAATTTAAATGATGATTCAAAATATGATAGAATAGTTAAAATATTATAATAATAATAATGTACTGAAAAAAATTTTTTTTTTATAAAATAGTTTAGATTAACAGTATAGGTAACGCTATGATGATATTATATTGCAGGAGAAATATTACGATCAAGTATTGAAGATGAATAGACAGAAACCAATATGAGTAAATAATTGTGTAGGAACTCTTTTAGAAACTTTAATCTAGTAGATTTATTACGAAGTTTCCATCAGTTTCTAATATGAATTTTTCCAATTCTTTTTTGAACAATGACTTATGAAATATATTTCTTATCGCTTTCGGTGTTGTATTATAAAGTTTTGCAGCAGTGAAAGAGTATGCTCTTTGTGATATTGA
>WOGR01007470.1:0-12393 GCA_015342045.1 Leptinotarsa lineolata | reverse complement strand
ACTTTTTAACGATGGTAGCGCTAATCAACCGAACAACAGCTTATCGGTACAACCAAATCTGAAACATAGATTATCTTTATTGTTTTGGAATTTAAGTCGTTTATTCGTGATTTTGTAAGACATAGGAAACGAATAGGTAAAATAAATTAATTTCGTTTACAGGAGGCACAAAAACACAATTATTTCTGAAAACAGATGACAGGACTCTTTTACTGTTCTAATATTTTCTATAGACGTCGAATTTGGACGAAGAAATTCTCTAATTTGAGAAAATGCCAATCGACCATATCGGATGAGGATCCCGCTTGAGAGAAATGTATTTTTTCAGAATTGGCAACTCTATATTTATCATTAGTGTCTGTTGTCATATGTATTTAATGTTTATATGAGTATTGACCATGAAGCCGTCCATTTCTCCGTAAAACATCATAGTATAATGGGATTTTTACGTTTTTCTCAATGTTTTTCATGACACGCATTCCAATAATCATATTCCTTGTACTAGGTTGTACATGCCACTTGATGGATGTATGACATGATCTTCTGGAAATAATTTGGGTTGTTATCCTCCTGTGATCCAATACCTCATTCGCATAAAATATGATGAGTTGTGTCTGTCCCTTCGTCTACATCTAAGGTCTTGATTATACATACCTGTTTCAATGAACAATTGCCATTAAGTAGTCCTCTAATTGTTCTGAAGGAATCTCTGCTTTGATGAAGTAGTTTTTCAGTTCTCTTCTTGCACGGTCTGTTAATCAAGGTTTTCCCATGTGTATTACCTGGTGTACACTCCCAATACGTTCTCCAATGCCTACCTCCCAATATAGTTTCGTATCAAAGATTTTGGTATCCCTACAGCCAGTTCAGCTGATTTCATAGATTTCCAATATATATCATGTGTAGGTATACTGGATTATTTCCAATCACTGAACTTGACTGTTCCAATCCATTTATATTGAATCGGATTATTAAAAAACTTTGTCACAATTTGACGGTTATGTCCAGTGTAATTATATCTAATTGCCAAACTCAACAATTTGAGAAAATAAATGCAAATTATAGGTATCTGAGTAATATTAATATATTATTATTTCACAACATTGCTGATGAAAACTTAATGCAATGATTTCGTTTCGAAATTCATACATTTATTCGAATTGATTTTATTTTACTGTTTCAATATGTGCAAGCACCAAGAAAAATGAGCCTCCGTGGCGCAATCGGCTAGCGCGTTCGGCTGTTAACCGAAAGGTTGGTGGTTCGAGCCCACCCGGGGGCGAAATTTTTTATCTCTATAGACAACAATTTTCAACGATGGTAGCGCTAATCAACCGGTAAACCGCTGATCGGAACAACTGAATTTGTAACGTAGGTTATCTTCATTGTTTTGGAATTTCAGTCGTTTATGTGTGAATTTGTGAGACATAAGAAACGTATAGGTGAAATAAATTACTTTCACTAACAGGAGGCACAAAAATACACAATTATTTGTGAAAACAGCTGACAGTACTCTTTCATGACACGCATTCCGATAATCGTGTTACTTGTACGTGGTTGTACATGTCCCTTGGTGGATGTATGTCATAATCATCTCGACATAATTTGGCTTGTTAGCCTCCTGTGATCCAGTACCTTATTTGCATAAAGTATGACGAGTTGTCTACATCTATGGTCTTGATTATACATACCTGGTCCGTTCAAGAGTCCTTTAGTGAACAGTAGTGTTGATGATCCATATGACACACTCATCTTCTTTATCGTTCCTGTGATACCTGAATGTCATGGCATCCAGTATAGAATCAATTCATATCGATCCGCTTATTCCAATATGAGGCCTCAAACTAATGTTCCTTGCGAATTGCATTCACCTCAGCCTGGAAGACTGGCCGAGCGAGTAACTGACCAAATCAAATATACTTTATTGTCTGAAGAAAATACATCTCATAGACAAAGTCTGGAATTACAAACAGCAGTACAAGTTAAAAATATATAAATAAAGTAGAACATATAAAAATATCATTTGCTAAGCGTGAAAATATTAGTTCCTGAGTGTATCAGGAGACCAAAATATCAAGATACTCCTGAACTGAGTAGTAGACCCTGTCAACCAGAAGCATTTTGACCTCTTTTCTGAATTTATTGTAAACATTGATCTGTTTTATTTTAACTGCCAGGTGATTGTATTGTTTTATTCCATCGAAAATAATCGAGTCCCTAAACAATGAGCTCGTGGGAGTAGGCAGTTCAATATTGCTAATGTGACTTCGTGTATTATGAAGGAGAGTGTGGCTCACACTAGACAGATGGTGTTTCTTTATTAAAGAGATTGTTTCCAAAATATATAGGGAGGCAACTGTTAAAATACCATGAGCTTTAAAAAGAGGTTTTCATGTGACCCGGGAAGCGGCTTTGCACATGTAACGGACAGCTCTTTTTTTGAAGAACAAAAATCATATGAAATAAGGCTCTGGAACAGACTCCCCAGAAGGCAGTTCCGTATCTAATATGGGAATTTATGAGAGTAAAATAGGCTATTCCTGAATGGGCATAGCCTAATTCTATTGAGATGACTCTCAGGGCGTAGCAGCCTGAGGCAAGCTTTTTGCTTAGGTTTATTATATGGCCATTGTACTTCAATTTATCTCTATATTCAGCCCAAGAAATTTTTAAGTATGTATACTTTCTGAGATTTCGTTACCAAGGCAGATCTCAGGTAAGGTGCAGCGAAAAGTAAGTATTCTGGTTTTATTGATGTTGAAGGATAACTTATTACCGTCACACCACTCTTTTATTTTTTTGATGTCATCCGTGATGAATATTTCTTCCCGCATAATAAATTCCAGCTCCGGTCCCATGTTCCGTTTTTGACCTATCTGTATACCAGGTGTTTCTGTTGAGCATATTCTCGGGATGCTTGTTTGTTATCCAGATTTAGTACTTTGACCGCAAAGTTCTTTCCTCCGCATATTCTTAAATCTTTGAACGATTCCATATATAACTCTGAACTTTCCAATCTCAATTGGCCCACCCTTGTTTCACCCACTATTAAAAGATGTAAAGGAAGAATATTCAAGAGTGTTTGTTAAACTCAACTGCTCTAAAAGAGCAAACTCAAGTATATCTCATCATTTTATCATAGTATCAAGATATTATTTTCATCCCATGATCTTATCTTTTAAAGACGCTATTTACGGCATAGACATACGACTCAAATTACGTATTTTTGGGATCTGGTAACAGAAAATGAAAAGAGTAATTGTCATTGAACTTGTTCATCAAAACAAGATTTAAAACGTCGTTCATACTCCTTTTTTACGTAAATTATCTAAAGATGTGGGCAATGTCTTTATGTATCCCCATAGTTATAGTAGAAAATATACAGTACATGACACCAGAAATCAAGGTGGCGACTGGCGACCCAGTAAACACGGATATCCAGCCGACATCCTTTCATGTACAAGGGATGTCCAGTGGATTTTCCATGAATATTCATAGATCACCAACTTGGACATGTTTTATATCTTTTTTTGGGACTCCGATGGTCTCAGTTTGGAAAACAATTGTGTAATAAAGGAGTAAATATTGGATTGAAAAAATTCAATGACCCTTTACCGGATCTTTTAAGAATATAAACTGAACGTTACTTTGACCTTTTTAGATGTCCTCTTTGAAGCATCTATGGATGTAAATTGGATATAAACTACCCCTGTGATGAAATCAATAATTGTCTTTTCGAGAAGTTATCAATTATGAATAACAAAAATACATCCACTTATTTCGAAACGGATTATTAAAAAACTTGGTCACAATTTGACGGTTATGTCCGTTGTAAATATATCTAACTTGTCAAACGCAACAATTTAAAAAAATGAATGCAAATCATAGGTACTTAAGCAATATTAATATATTACTATTTCACAATATTGCTAATAAAAACTTGTATTTTATTAAAAATTCAATGAAATGGTTTCATTTCGAAATTCATAAATTGATTCCAATCAGTTTTTTCTGTTTCAATATGTGCAAGCACCAAGGAAAATGAGCCTCCGTGGCGCAATCGGCTAGCGCGTTCGGCTGTTAACCGAAAGGTTGGTGGTTCGAGCCCACCCGGGGGCGAAGTTTTTTATCACTACAGACAACACTTTTTAACGATGGTAGCGCTAATCAACCGCTGATCGGAACAACTAAATGAAAAATATAGGATATCTTTATGGTTGTGGGCTTTTGGTCGTTCAATTGTGAATGTGCGAGGGTAATAATATATTTTCGAGCGATTATTATAGACAATCGACCATATCGGAAGAGGATTTCGTTTATAAGAAATGTTTTTTTACGAATCGGCTACTCTGTGTATTTCTCATTAGTGTCAGTTGTCATATGTAGTTGATGTTTATATTTCATTATTTTCCATTCAACCTTGGTATCGTTGGATTCCTCATAATCATTCCTAAATGATCTTGTAATAATATACAGGATTTCCTATTTGAGAATCTGAAGTTTTTTCATTTCCGGAAAAACACCGGAAGTTGACTTTGCTTATAGATATGTCAAAAAGTGCAGTCTACTGAGCATATTCAATGTTTACAGAAATATAGCCAGAGAAACAAAGGAGAAAAGGGAGCTGTACTTTGAACATGTGTCACACGGTATATCAATTGAATAATTTTCTATGTAACCATATCCATATACATTGACTAACTTTGTCACAATCTATTGTTTTCATATTTTAAAATTTAATTTTTCATTCCTCGGAATATGGCTTTATATGTTACCCTGTATAGTCTGAAATTATTGGCAGTCGGTGCTGTGAAGAAACAAGACCCATGAAAGAATTGCTGAAGCGCATGCAATTTCCGAAAGGATTGAAATTGCAAAATAACACGGCCTATTTCTCCCATTTTACTACAAAATTCACTATTTTGCAGACTATGAGCAATTTTTTTCTCAAAAATTGTCCATTATTTTTCATTGTGCCCGTGGAGACTTTAAATCAGGACACTGAAAAGTTCATCATACCAAAAAATCTGCAGAATTCACCGAAAACCGTTTTCCATATTTGATTTATTTTGGAAACCTCTCTTGATTTTAGGGCCGTAAAAACAAAAATAAATTTTTGATATGACGGGCCGTAATAGATCAGAATCCCTTATATATTTCAGTATAAACTCGAACAAAAAATATTCACAAAAGTTTCTTATGGAGTCTACTTTTAACTGATAATGTATTATATTTCTTCAAAGATGTAACGAATGTACTATAAATAATATTAAAACGAGTTATTCTTCCCTATAGCTACACTTAAATCCTGTTATACGTTTCCGTTTATAAAATGTAGATTAACGCTTTCAATGGTCTAATTTTGTGGTTATTTATGGAAATAGGGAAAATAGTATAAATTACGTGTTAATCATTTGATATAAAACAAAATGTCATATCACGTTTGGAATCCTGCCATAAGTCCCATCCACAGAATATATTTGTGAAATATATGATTCATGTTTCAAAATTTAAAAGTTCTATTTTATTCTGTCACCACAGTCTCATGTTATTGAGAGATATTTGTGAGAAAAGTATCTACATATGTGATGTAATCAGGTAATACTTGATGAAAATCCATAACATATTCAAGTAACACTTCATTTTGAGAATTTTGGTAAACAGTTCCCGAAACCACAACACGTGTTTCACTACTCAATAACGTCTTCAGGTCTGTTCATCAAGAAAGTCGGTAATGCATTCTATCGTTATAAAGAGCATCAATATTTATAGTAATGTGGAACTGGTTAATCTTAAGGAATTTTATGAGGTGAAATAATAACTTGCTTTTTCATTTATTGCCTGATTCGCATCTTCAGAAAAGGTATGCATGGACATATTCTCTGATAATTATCAAATCAGTTTGACCTACCCCCCACTAGCTGAATATAAATTCATCGAGATCTGCATTGAAAAAATAGTACCAATTCATTTCACTATTAGATCTAATTTTATTCAAACTAGCATGCAAATTTTAAAGAGCTCAAAATCACAAACACGTACTCACTGACTAAGGAGATATTTTTTCACGTGAAATCTCTCTTATAGTAATGAATTCGTACAACTAACCTCCGAACATTATAATTTTGAAGGTTAGTAAATCGTGCTTTCTCCTCTGAGACAATCGTGCGTAGTACTAATTTGTACGGTGTCATAGTTTCAAGATTTTTTTAAGGAACATATTTTCAACCAATTTTCCAGTTAAGTACCAAAATTTACTCACATTCTTGATTTTCAATGTATGCTTTATAGAAAAACACATAAAGAAAACTATTTCTGAGAACTGACACTGAGTTTTAGAGAAACGTACAGCCCCAACGAAGATGTTCGAGTACATCAACTTAGAATAAAAGTTACGAACATCAAAAATCGACAAGAAAAAATTATTCTCTACAATTTTTTATCAAAATAAATTAATATTCATCAACACAATACCAAATTTCATAACAATATAAATGAAAATATTCAAGTGAAGCGCCTAATTCTCAGTTTAGTATCGCTTTTAGACTGTGCGCAAGGGGGCCAATATATGTTTCTGGAAATAACCATTCTTTCCCAATCATTCAATTTCACAAATGGTGAGACGCATTCTAAAGAGAACTAGACATTGATTATTTTCAATCTGGCGATACAAATATCTCTACCGGAACAAATTGGAAATTTGCTCGGATTTTCTTTGCAAAGAAAGGAAATGGGATACTGAGAGAATAATCAGACTGGAATTGTTCTAACAAGGGATTCATTTTACCAAGCTTGAGAGGCACGTTGATAAATTGACCCTTTCACACATCAGGGCGTTTCTGTGTGGGCTTGATTGTCGACCGCTACCATTTTCTTCACCTCCGGCGGTGATATATTGATGTTTTTTCGGTTCTACCACTGTTTTCTCCATTTGTCACAAATATTATGTTTGAGTGACTTGCTACTGAGGTTACGGATAGTTTTCTTTTTTGGAAGTGTATGTGCTGAGATTAATTACAACCAACTACAACCAATCAAATGGCAGGATTCAATATCTACGCATGATAAATCATCGCAGAGATTGCTCTTCCATCCATCCAACAGAAAAAGAAAAAATAAACCAAATGTTATCAGGAACAGTATATACATCGAAGCAAAAAACATTATATCTTAGACTAATACAGTAATCTCTTCACAACAAATTGTGCCTTTATATGATTTAATGAAGTAATATCATAAGATAGTAATAATGATAGAAAACTGATTTTTTTTTGTTAAAATTCAATTTTTCTCGAGCCTGAAGCAAGGTCGATTGATTTCGATAAACTTTAGTCGAAAACTTGGATCTATTTATTGTAAGAAGATATTTTTTCATATTTAGTTTGAAGCTTCCTATATTGGCAGAGGTTTATATTTGTGTTTTGTATGAACAAAAATACCACAAATCCACAATCAATGCTCTACAATACCTTTTTGAATGTATTAAAACATGATGGGGTCATTCTGGGATTTCAAACGTACGCAACCCAAACCAAGGCTGGTAAGTAAATTACACTCTAAGCAGTCTCCAAACAGACATTCGTTTTACACAATTGAATTGATAAATAATGATTAAATTGAATTGAAACTTATCAATAAGATCCATTTCAATTTTCACCATAAAAGGTTTACAAAATCGTGATACAGTTTCTCTCTTCTATATATGCTTTCACGGGAGATGTTCATGTGACTTGGCACATTTGATTCCACCAAGAGCGGTACATATCAGAAATATGCGACGGACTGTGGTGTTACCAAAAAAATTGGCTCAGCAGTTCGACATTGCATATTCCGATTTTCTTATCTGGTGTAGACTTATAAACGTCGATGGAAATTTCAGAGGAACCGTCTTCTTAGCCTATCTAGAAGTGAAATCAAAAATATGGAACTGATCCACTTTGTGGAGCAAATTTTCAATGATAAAGTCGAGTGTGCTCGTTAAAAATTGTGTTAATCTAAGAAAATATTTCAAGATAATACCATTCTTAAGGCGGAAAAATTAAAGTTATAGGCCCAAAAAATCAAAAACTCTTACGTTTGAATAAGTCTAGAGGTTCATAAATGAGGCGCCAGATGAAAAATATTTGATGATCAAAGTTGCTACTATTTACGGAATATATGGAGCCTGCCGGCGTGAAGAGCTGTGCCATTTATCAATAGAAGACATTGTATTAATGGATAGATCATTGATTGTTCAAATTCCAAATACAAAAACGAAAATAGCTCGTTCGTTTTGCATTGTTAGGAAAAACATTGACTATTTTAATAAATACGTTGCATTACGCCCTTCTGTTATCAATCATCAATGTTTTTTTCTGAAATACTCAAATTATGAATGCAGTGCCAAGCCAGTTGGTATAAACACGTTTGGGAAAATGCCCTCTACCATTGCCGAGTTTCTGAACCTCCCGGAACCAAAGAAATATATACAGGTCACTGTTTCAGAAGGTCTTCTGCTTCTTTGCTAGCAGAATCAGGAGCAAATATAACGGGTATTGAGAAGCACCGGAGGATGGAAGTCTACAATAGTAGCTGAGGGTTACATCGATCAATTTTTTTCTTATAAAAAGGCTATTGCTGAAAGAATAATTTCAACAGCCAATTGTCAACTCTGCTAGTTCAAATATATTACAAGGATCTTCAACATCGCAAGGTATTCCAGTTGTTCTAATTGTACTTTTCATATTAAAGTTCATAAATAATAATAAAGGATTAGTTTGTTTCATGTCGTTTTGTGTTAGTCTTGTCTCAAAATTGTTGCAATGTTTTTATTTTCTTTTAAATGTATTTAATATGTCCGATGGTTTCAAAAATAGTAATATCAACACGGAAAAACTACTTTTCGAGCACTGAGGTTCAGCTCAGTACACCTCGAACTTCATTGTGTAGGAACTCTTTCAGTTGGAGAACTCCGTTTGTGTGGAATAAACTTCCTAACAATGTTTTTTCAGATGAATTCAATCTCCTGCGATTCAAATCCACCGTGAATCGCTACTTTCGCACAGGCACCACTCTTACAGCGCCTTAAGCATTTCCGGTAGTGCTTGTGTTTTTCCCTTAAAAACTGCATGGATTGAGTCTTCTGCTTATACCATAGATGGCGTCTCCGTGAAAGGAGATATCATCGCGGTTTTCTAAAATCAATAAATATTCAAAGAAACAAAATATAAGTTTCTTATCGAAAAGATGACCAGCTAGCATATAATGGTAAAGGTTTCAACCTTTGCATGAAAATTAGAAAACAGCGATCTCAAAAAAATTTTTAGCATCGATAAGGTCTTTATAAAAAAACTAAGCGAAAACACTTCCAACATGAAAAGGGCATGGTGCGTCCATCTTGCAGAGGATAAGCTTACTTAATTTGAAATATCAAAATGAACATAAATAAAACTGTGAGTGCATTATGATATTGCAAGCTTAATCTACGAACTACGAGGTGAAGAAGGTATGATGCAAGTTAGAAAGATTTTTGTCATAAAACTCAATACCATTGAAACAGTACCGGTTCCATTCAACAAGAGACGAGTTCAAATAGAACTCAGTTTTCATTATAAAAAAAAATGGAAAACTTGTATATTATAATTGACCAAAAACTGAATTGGAACAATCATCTGAACCGTATTATCTCTATAAAGCTAAGGCGGTAACCTGGATATGAACTAGAGTTCGAACTAGAGCTGGAGTTTGAAAGCAGAAATTATCTGCTGATAATTTCAAAAGACCATCAAATCTTCGGTGACTGATGTCTCACTGATAAGGTGGTAATAAATAGAAGTTGTAGAAAATACAATGATCCGCCTGTGTTGGAATCACAGCAGTAATTTCTATGTTTAACAGCTGCTCTAGAAGTAATGTTGATTCATATACCATTCATATACCATATGTAATGAAATGTAATGAAAGAAGCAGCAATCAATGCCTCCAGTATTCACCAGACGGCTAACATGAAATCTGTAAATTTGTGTCTACGTATAATGATTTCGTATTTGATATCACTGAAGTTTGTGACCATTGGCGTTCTATTTTGGCAACAACAATTGTGTTTACAGAAAAATCAAACGTTGCCGCAACTGAACAATCACCTATGTTATATGTATGTGTTCTGTTTTTGTGATTGAAAAATTGCTTGAATAAAGATTGTAGGCCATGTTACAGAACAGGTAACCTTCCATTATATCCTTAAAACTTATGGAATAATAAAAAAAATGAAGGCTAGGCCACCAGAACAGATTTTTATAGCAATAAAACACTTATTCCAGACAGCGATCAAAATGACAGCAATGAAATCTAGCTGTAATTATTTTGAATCATACGTGACTTTCTGGACTTAGTTATGTATGAATCTCACAATTTCAATCACTGCATTATTGTTTCTACAGAAATTCACAGGTTCAATTTGAAATTCTGATTATGGCAGTGACTAGCTCCTAACTCTACTGAGACAACTAAAATGAAGAGTTAAGTCGAATATAACTCACCAATACATTGAACAGATTCAAGAGACCGAAATAAAAAACGAATTGCCACACTTCAATGATTCATATAACCTCATGGAAAATAAGACAGCAATCCTTCAATTCGAATTTCACCTTGGATACCAATAATTTATATATGATATCCAGGAATCACACGATCATATTAAAAGACATTTTTAATTCGAAAGGAAACATTATTCTGAATTTCAATGAAATCGAAAGGAATAGGCGACGTACTGGTGTTGCATCTAACCGGGCCAGGTGTCGGACCTGCGGTCTTTTCAAGACACGATAGATTTTAACAAAGAAATCCTATTGTTGGAAAATACTGGTGAATTAATTTACGTATTACGTCTTTAATAATAGAACTTTCAAACGAATATTCTTATTGAAATTTCTCTTTGTTCAGGTAATATTAATATTGATTCAATTTGAGAATTGATATTTTGTTCTTGTATTGATGCATTCAGCTGAGAGTATTACAAATACCACTCGACCTTAATATTTCATCAGATGAATATCCTTTTTTTAAACTCAAACTTGTTTGGTATTTCTCAAATTTGAGCAATACCAATTGAGCAACCAGCAATAAATAAATGCTGGTTGCTCTCATGGTATTGCTAAATAACAAAAGTTTTTGTTGAAAACTTGAAATTTCTCGATGAAACTTTGAAGTCTTGAAATTCTCTACAGTAATTTCATGACGTTTTTACTGACTATACCAACAGTTGTGTGAAGTTAATTCAATTTCTTGCAAAAAAATGTTCAATCTTTAGTTGTCCATTTGACACCTCAACTTAATTTGACTACTAAGATTTATTGTTCCAAAAAAGTGATTTGCATTGGGAAAAACAGAACAATTATACTAATAGTACAGCTAATCCGTTATATTCAGCGAGTTCTCAATGACAAACGAATATTGGTTTATTCATGCAACTCGAAGATTCAACTGGGAACCGACAAACCGCGTGTTCTCGTGGATTCCCACGCACTTCAATCCGCAATTCCCAAGGTCCCGGAATACATACAACTTAGATTTGTATACACGATTCGTAAATGTAATCATGGGAATCCTGGATTCACGCTATTTGATATTTTGAGCTGCTAGTTTTATTACCAATATGTGTGCCTTTGTTTCTTGACAATTATGAAAAATGGTGATTGAAACAATAATTTTTTTTCAGTATTTGTCCCGTCCAGGAATACTTTAAACTGGCGATTTTCGGAAGTTTCCAGGAACAGCTCCGATTTTGATGATTTTTGTTCTCAACTTTTGGTTTTTATATATTATTTAAGATCGAAAACGTTTTGAAGCAAAGTCAGAATAATTTATATAGTTTAAACATTATGAATGATATACATATTTGGAACGCATTTTTGCATTCCAAATATGAATGTATAAAATTATGATATTTCATCAACATAGATTTATCGAATAAACTTATTGTTTGGCATAATTTTTCAAGACATACGTAATAGAATTTTTATGAACAAAATATACCCAAAACTGATTTTTGTAATAGATGGTTTATTGAGGTTGCAGTCAATGTCTAGGAAGAAAACTCTTTGTTTGTCTAGCTTTCGGAAATGTTTATTTCCTTCTTCAGGACAACTGAAATAAGTATAGTAAAATATATGTTTAACATTACAGATATAACTTACTCAACGTGAGATTAGTATAAAAATCAGCAACACTTTGAACGAAAAATAATTTCGACATGGATCGAAACGTGACAGTTGTTTTTTGTTGATTAGTTGAACATAATTTGTTTTATAATAATTATTCAGTTACATACTGGATGAATCAGCATTACTATATCTTTTTCGACTATCATTTTCTTATTTGAATAAATAAGTATAAATTTGACTAAGATTTGTC
>WOGR01007469.1:0-12394 GCA_015342045.1 Leptinotarsa lineolata | reverse complement strand
TATTTTATATTAGATAATTGTATTATCTCAACTCATGCATTAGATACCATTCACATAGACAACAGTGTCATTTACCAAATCACCAATACGACACATGACAAAAACAACATTATGACATTCCTTTTATGTTTAAAACAACTACCCAAAGATCTTATTCTTATTTCGCACCAAAAGTGTACAATAATATCACTAAAAATATAACACTAATCATGAATATACACTTTTTCAAGAAACATCTGAAGAAATGTTTACTTGAATCAGGTAGAACGATCACTGACTCCGCTTAAACACTATAATTTGTGAATAAATTACATCTCTGATTTTTACATATGTAAATCTTAGATTCATTGCTATTCGTGCTACACTATATCGTTGGTATCAATATTAGTATACAATAAATTTCATAATCCATGTTATTGGTAATGTTACACTGTAGGTATCATGAAATTTAATGATTATACAAATAATTATAACATTTCAATGATTAACTCATATTATATATTGTAATTAGTAATTAATAATTTATATTACTAACCCTTACCGATTATATTTATCCTAAATATCCTGTACTTCAAACAATTTTTCTACTATTTTTTTTCTATTTTTTCTTTTTTCTGAATTTCAATCATTGATTCAGATTACTAACTCCTTCATATATAAATATTCTAAATGGCCTTATTTTATAAATAATCCCCACCAATGCTTCTCGGCCTCTCATACTTTGTTCACATTAACAATCTATAATCTACTATAGCATTTATTTTATGATTATTGTGAATCTATTACTAATTTATTAATTTGTGAATAGATTATTATATTATTTATGAACTCGTATTTCCTTAATAGCCCTTTTAGTTCCGACACTGTTCATCCGAAAGTCTGCGTTCCTGCTTCATCACTTTGAAATTGATTTCGCAGGAAAAACAGTGTTTTTTTATTCAGCTTGGTAAAATCTCGTAGACTTGCTTCGCCTAATTAATAACTGATCACATACATAATTTTTTCAATGGAAGACTAGACACAAAAAATCAATCCATGGCAACTGGCAACATTGTCCGTCAGGGAAAAGTGAAACTAGTTGAAGAAACACTGAACGGCTGTTTTTTTGACAATTCTGACAGTCCATCATGGCTCTCGATAGCGGTGGTCTCACAGCTCCAAGAGCTTTGTATTATTTATTTATTCCAGTTCTAAAATGCTCAAAAATTCTACTCTGACAAGTTTAGTAATAGGTAAAAAATGTCATACAAGAAATCAAGAAAGAATCGCTCAGCGAAAAATCTGGGAGGTATGTATTCCTTGTTCTTTTGTGTATGTATTCCCAATTGATTATGCGTTAATATCGAGTTGTAGAACAATCTTGACATTGATTCTAGAAAAGTGGATGAAAATTCAGTTTGGGAATGTGGGAAAATATTGTAGATTCTTACATTCTAAACAATTTACGTTCTAGATCTAGATAAAGCTTTTTTGGTAAAAAAACTCATGAATATTGGGCATTAGTTTTTCACTAGAAGGAGTTGGATTATGAAATTTTCCAACGTTGTTGAATGCATTTTCACTTTTTTAGTTTCAATTTCGCATATGCACTCTGTACTCTGCATATTAATGAAAATTATGAGTTTATATGTATATGTTTCAGACATAACCCTGAATGATTTTGCAAATTCATCAGTTTCCAAGTCTAGACTGAAGAAATCCACTGATAGCGTCGTCAAAGTTTTGAAGAATCTCGAAGTCGAAATCGAGAAAGAGTGGGACGAAAAAACTGACGAATTTGATGGTGATTTTGTCAAAGTGGAAGATGAAGATGGTAACGTATCATACGAAATCCGTCAGTCAGATTCCCGTAGAAGGAAAAAGACAGTTTCCACCTCTGAGGAGCTAAATAGTGATGGAAACGAATACCACATTGATATTTGGTTTCTGCTATCTGAATATATTCCACCTGAAGACGTCGGTCGGTTCGCTGGCATTTGCCGGGCATCGTTCGAAGTTGTTTGTACTGCTAAATTTTGGTTTTCATTGTACAGAAAGTACTACCAGTCTGTCCCAAACATGCCTGAGCAACTGCAGCCGGAATGCTTAGTCCGGAGATATAGTTTGCGTACTTCTGTCGTCAGAGCCTTATACCACATGTATCCGCCATTTATCGACAAGCTGAAGCCCGTTTGTACTAGCTTCGAAGATCATCCAGATGTCCTGCGAAAGAGGCAGTGCGAATCTTTGTGGTACCAGAAACAGAAAGGCAAGTGGGTTTTTTACTTCAAAATGAGAGAAAGGACTCACAGTTCTCTGCAACATTCAACTGGGGGAACTGATAAGCGTCCTGATTTGTTGGAGATTTTGGATGATGTGTCTGCGAATCCGGACGAACATTGCCGAGTGCTGCAAGTTACCTGTTTGCATTCCGTCAGGATTCCACCTGTTATAGGTTAGTATGAACAAATATTCTGGAGGCAAATACTCTCCAATTGGTTGTTTTATAGTTTCCAAACCTTCTAAAATCTACTTTAACTATAAATTGTTTAAGTTCATTTGCATAGCACGTATTTACAAAATGAACTTGCACTTCTTGTTCAAATATCCTTGAAAGACTGGCTCTGTGGTTATATTTGTGACAACTCACTCGTTTTTGAATTACTTATCTGAATAATAATATATCTTCAGTTTTTGTTGCTTTCCTATATTGATGTTTCAAAGAAAAGCCCAAAACTTAACCTTAATGTATGTACAAATGTAGACATATCAATGTGAATATAAAAAATTTAAATGATATAAACTCAAAAATTAACTTCCTAGATGTTATGTGCATGTGATATTAATGTGTAACTATGAAAAATATTTCACTTATTGATTCCTTTCAGGCCAGCTTCTGACATATGTGACGTTTACTCTTTCCCAGGGCTACAGACACCACAGACTTCAGCTGGGATTCAGTTCGGGAGTCCGCAGCTACTACTCACCAGATGGCAGTGATCATACCATAATCGTCCTAGACCCAGTAATAGATTACAAGCTTTTGGACTGGTGGCACCCTCTATATCCGCATAGCCATAACATGCAGGACTTGTTGAACCAAGACTAATTTTTGAATTATCTGATCTACAAAGAGACATTGTAACGAAATTGGCATTTCAATGAATTTTAAATTGTGATAGGAACCATATTTTCAAAGCCTTATGCCAAGTGGAAAAAGGGTTAACATTAAATGTAAATGCTTGCACTTGGTATAACTTCCTGAATTTCATTTGGAATATGTAGTCAACAGTGTGATAGGAACAAATTGATTGGTTTACTTCTTTCTAAGTATTGGGATAATTTAAGTTAAAAACGAAAATGTAATTTATTTTTACCAAATTAAATCTGGGCATTATATTGTTTTTTTGTTTTGATGATTTGGTGTGAATTTATGGTGAAAGAATTGAAGGTGAGAATTTCAACTAGAAGTTTTAATCAAAACAGCATGTGATTATAATTGATGCAGAAATTTCAACTGCTAGAACCATGGGCATTCAACTAATAGAAATTTGGGCATTATATTGGCATTCAACTATTAGAAATGTGGATCAAAGCTGCGTTTATAGTTGATTGAAAAACTTATACCAGAAATTCGGGCATTATATTGGCATTCAACAACTAGAAATTTGGGCATTATATTGGCATTCAACTACTAGAAATTAAGAGCAAAACAGTATGTGGTTATAGTTGATTCATGAAATCAAAATACTTGTAATTTGGGCATTTAACTATTAGAAAAGGCATTATATTGGGTATTATTGGGCATTATATTGGGCATTATATTGGCATTCAACTACTAGAAATTTAGAGCCAAAACAGTTATTGATTATAGTTGATTCATGAAATCAAAATACTTGTAATTTGGGCATTTAACTATCAGAAAAGGCATTATATTGGGTATTATTGGGCATTATATTGGCATTCAACTACTAGAAATTTAGAGCCAAAATAGTTAGTGATTATAGTTGATTCATGAATTTAAACTACTAGTAATTGGGGCATTCAACTATTAAAAATTTTGACATTGTATTATTGGGCATTATATTGGCATTCAATTACTAGAAATGTGGATCAGAACTGTGCGATTATTGTTGATTTATAAATTTAAACTACTAGAAATTTGGGCATTATATTGGGTATTGGGCATTATATTGGCATTCAACTACTAGAAATTTGAATAAAAAGGTGTGCGATTATAGTTGATTCATGAATTTGAACTAGAATTTTAGGCATTCAACCACTAAACATTTAGGCATACTGGCATTTAAGTATTAGAAATTTGGGCATTATATTGGGTATTATTAAGCATTATATTGGGTATTACTGAGCATTATATTGTCATTCAACTACTAGAAATTTGTGGTAAAACAGAGTGTTATAGTTGATTCATGAAATTAAACTCTAGAAATTTGGGCATTATATTGGGCATTATTGGGCATTATATAGGCATTCTTCTACTAGAAATTTGTAGCAAAATAGTATGTGATTATAGTTGATTTTTAAACTACTAGAAAATTGGGCATTATATTGGGTATTAATAGGCATTATATTGGCATTCAACTACTAGAAATGAGGATCAAAACAGTGTGCGATTATAATAATAGAAATTTGGGAATTATATTGTTTTTTGGTCATGATGATTTGTTATGAATTCATGGTGGAAAAATTGTAGATGGAAATTTCGACTAGGTACTAGAAATTTGGAGCAAAATCGTGTGTGATTACAGTTGACTTATAAATTTTCAGCTGAAAAGGATAATTACATGGTTGCTGGTATACAATTTGGTGAAGAAATACTGATTCTAGAAAGTGACGAAAGGTTGATTAGGATGATTTTCTACAATGCCAAAATGGATTGACCCGGAAACATAGTTTTAAAAAGAGTTTAGGCATTTTATCTCAATTAGGAATTTGAAAGAAAACGATTGTTTATCTAAAAAGGATGATGAACTAGAAAATATGTCTTGAAAGGCACATAATGGTTGATATTCCAGAAATGTTTGGCAAAAGGCTGATTGTATGCAATGGGGATTGAAAAGGCTCATTGTAAGTAACATTTGAAGCATTCGAGTTGATTGTGCTGTGTGTGGTAGTGGAGAGGTTAATTATGTACTGCCATCACCTCAAGGAAAACTAGAATAAAAAGAAATGCTCTTCATTGGTGGCGACGACCTTTTCCATTACAAACATCGTTTGTGTGATAGAGAAAATATTCAAACCATGGGATACAAAAAGCAGGGCTATCATCATCACCGAGGACAGAAGAGTTCAAAAGTTGCAACCATGCACCAGGCTCAAAGTGATGAAAATTATTCGATGGTCACACATTAATATAAAAATAACTTGAATTCTTTTCTGCTATAACGACTTCTTTGAGAAATCATCTCGATTTTTCTTTTCGACGGGCTTCTGATTTGTTAATTTCTCAATATTGTTGTTTTTCAGATATGTCACTTCCAGAGTATCACAAGTGCAGTACAGAGTAGCTAAATTGGGTTATTGGATACATGACAATATTTTATTCTAGACTTTTTCCCACACCATTGATGGAATATGGCTCATAGGTCTTGTCTTTCAATGTTAGTGTTGCAACTAAAGAAACTAAATGGAAGTGGATGGCACGCTTTATTGATCTCGAATAATAAACTTTAACAAACACAACACATCCAAACTCTCAGGGATAGCTATCTGTATCTCAGTATTCATCATTAAACGGGTAGTGCGGATGTCCAACAGCCCTAAAAAAATAAATAGCAAATAGAATCTTCAATACAGGTGAACTGATAATTAAAAAAAACAATGCAATAATGTTGTCTGAAAAGTTCGTAGGCCAACACACACTAGAATCAAATTTATATAATTTTTAGTTAACCCTAACCTTGAAAAGACACGTGTACAAATTTTACAGCTGTCGGACTATTAGATTGTGGGATAGAACATGCTCGCAATTGAGATCAAAATTGATCAATAACTAACGAATTGATGATTCTGAACAGTGTTTAAAGCTGTTCCACCATATTACATCGTTCAATAAGTCCCGAAACTAACCCAGAGATGGTGCTAGTATTACCAAACTGGCCACGTTGCCTTAGAGTGCGAACCTTCACATGAAACGTTTAAAAAGTTCACGTCGATCGGACCACAAACAGCAGAGTTATCGAGGTTAGAGTAAAGTCACTTTGTAATTTGTTTGAAAAATGGAAAAAAGCGAGTTTCGCGTGTTGATAAAACATTGTTTTTAATGGGAAAAACACCGTAGAAGCGCAGCAATGACTTGAGAAACGTTACCCGGACACCTCTCCATCCAAATCAATGATTTGTCGTTGGTATGCTGAGTTTAAACGTGGTTGTACGGACACAAACGATGCGGAACGTTCGGGTAGGCCACTGGAATCGTTACACCGGAAAATGTGAGTGAAGCGTTAAAAATCGTAATGAGAAATCGCAAAGTGAAGGTCCCTGAGATTGCAGAAACGACACAGATATCATCTGGAAGCGTATCTACAATCCTTCACGAAAAATTGAGCATGAAAAAGGTTTTTTCCAACTGGGTGCCGCTATTGCTTTCAATGGAACAAAAACAGCAACGAATCGACGATTCAGAGAGCTGGTTATCGCTATTTACTCGCAATATAAAGGATTTCCTGTGTCGATACGTAACCATGGATGAAACATGGATACATTATTTCACTCCGGAGTCGAATCGGCAATTATCTGAGTGACGCATGGCTGGCGAAAGCCGCCCAAAGCGTTCAAAAATGCAGCAGTCTGCTGGCAAAGTCATGGCATCTGTTTTTTGGTACTGGCTCTTTGCTGACCTCAAAAAATGCTCCAGGGAAAAATGGGCTCGAATGAGGAGGTCATTGCCGAAATTGAAGCATATTTTGAAGCAAAGGATAAATGCTTCTATAAACATGGTATAGAAATGTTGGAAAGGCGTTGGAAAGATTGTATCACACTAAAAGGAGATTATATTGATGAATAAAAATGATTTTTGAAAAAAAAATGTTGTTTTCGTTATTGGTCTCGGGACTTGACCGAAGTTAAAAAACCCGAATTTATGCGTCAATATGTGACAATTGCTCAATCATTTCACACCACAATTAAAACGATCGTTATCTGAGTGGACTACACGTGGTAAACAGATCCCAAAGCATGCAAAGGCGTAACTGGCAAGGTTATGGTATCAGTATCTTGGATATAATATTCATCGACTTTCTTGGAAAGGAAAAAACCATCAACAGCGACTATTACATAGCGTTTGAAGAAGGAAATGGCGAAAAACGATCTCATTTTGAGAAAAAAAAGTGCTGTTTTTTCCAGGACATCGGCTGCACCCGCAGCCGATGTCCTGGAATCCAAATGGAATGACGAAACAAGTGTGCTGTCGCCAGCAAAGCAATATATTGAAAAAATTAAAAATATTTGATGATATTAGGAAAAACTACCCTGAAAGTTAATTTGCCAAGAGACAAAGTTTTGGACACTTACTCCACAAACCAACAAACTCTTCCGTTACAGTCGAAAGTATCCATCACCGCCATATCATCAGCAGACAGCTCAAAGTCGAAAATTTTTATGTTTTCAGCAATTCTCTTCTGATTTACCGACTTTGGAATTACTATTACCCCCGATTGGATCAGATATCTCAGAATCACTTGCGCACTCGATTTCTTGTATTTGGCAGCCAATGCCTTTATCTTGTGGTCTTCAGTCAGGATGGGGTCAGTGGGCTTGGCCCAGGGTCTGTCTGGAGAGCCTAACGGACTGTAAGCTGTTACTGTGATAGCTTTGGACTTGCAGAAGGCGATGAGCTTCTTCTGGTTCAAGTAAGGATGGCATTCAATCTGGAAAAAAGAAGGGAATCTTCAGAGACACGTATGTCCATCCCTCGCTATAATTTTTAATATTAGCATCAATGTCTCTTGACATGTGTTAATGTATAGTGTGCGTACGAAGTCAATTCAAATGACATAAAAATAAATTACACGAGCAGCAGGTCAAATTTGGGGGATATTACAAGATGGACAGTAACACATATAAATGTAGAGATAAAGAAATATATAAATATATGTAGAATGTGAAACCTCGAATGTGTAATACACTTGCAACGAAAATAGGCGTTGCAATTTTATATTATCAGAAGCAATGGACTAGTGAATTGTGGAATTCATATATTCTTCTATTGAATAGAAACAACGTTCAGTCAATGTTTTTTTTTATTTTTTTAAGGCACATGCTGAGTTTTGTCAGGCCTTTACTAATTTTATTGCACAAATTTTACTTGGGAAAGTTGAAGGAAGATATTTTCAGTCTGGACCTGTTTGGACTCACCTGTCTATTATTTCGGGTGGGATAGTTGTGGAAGTCTGAGTTCAACTTTAGATTTACCATATTTCTGTGCAATTCAATAAAAGTTTGATGTATATAGATGCAAGGAAGTGGCATTATATGGTTTTAATGAAACGTGTGGCCTACAAGGTTGGTCGTAGCGCGTACTTTCGATTATTTTCAATGCCCTCTTTGGCAACTTGAGTACTCTTGATGCCTGACTAGAATTTCCCCATAAAATAGTACCATAGCTCATATGCGAATAAAAGAGAGAGTGGTATGCAGTCAATAGCACATCTTTGTCCACAATATTTTTCAGTTTACGCAGCGAAAATAGTTGGCTAGACAATTTATTGCAAAGATGGTTTATGTGGCTATTCCCATTTAATTTATCATCGAGAGTTATCCCCAGACGTTTAACACTGGCTCTATCCGAAATGTTTTTATTAGAGGAAAATATGATGTGCTGGGTCTTATCATTGTTCATTTTGAGTTTATTTGTCGCAAACCACAGTTCGGTTTTTGCGAATTTATCAACGAAGTGTCATTAGCAAAAGCAATACACTTGTCCGGAAGCAAGTAATGGAATATATTATTGATATAAATAGTGAACAACAGTGGCCCAAGGACGGATCTCTGTGGCACACAATGTAGCGAAGTGGTTCTGTTGACCGATACCACTTGTTGACGGTTGATCAAATAGGACCTTACGAGATTCAGTGGGGTTCCCCATTATTTTTTCTTTTATTTCAAAATAACCGCATCAACCGCGAGGGGTTATTAGCAAAGGAACAATTAAATATACATAGTTGTGTTTTCTTGTTGACTATTATCAGAACAAGTTTATTTATTTCTGCTCGTTAAAATATGTAACTTTTTCGCATTCGAAAATGATTTATGCAAGCATATGGAAATATAATAAAAGTTATGAAATCTTGCTGATAGGTGTCAGCTATTTATATCCTTTCTGGGTTAACACACTATACAAAGCTTTTGATATCATTTGACAACGTAGTTTTTCACTTGCCTGATTGTTGACTGGAGGGATTTCTGCAATTTCAAGAATCCTTTCGAGTTGTCTTTTGCTGAAATTAGAAACTCCGATAGATTTTGTCAATCCCTTCTTTGCTACTTCTTCCATCGCTTTCCAGGTGTCTACATAATCGACGTCACTGAATTCAGATAAAACGTCGTGATCGGGTCTCTTTGGTAAAAATGCTCCTCCTTCCTGAAATTATCAGTTTAGAATTCAGATTAATGTTTCCAGATTCATGTATCATGATATTCAAAACTTTTCATCGGCTAGTTTGAATGTAAAGAAAATAACAAAATGATCAGTTTTTATGTAATGTAACATAAAGTCTACGTTATGAAACAGTGACATATTTTAAACTTGTTTTCACATTAATGATATTTTGTAAACGAACACATTTGATATATTGAGAATGCAGAGAGCTGGAAAGGAGACTTTACTGACTAGAAAAAGACCACCTAAATTGCAATTTTACTTGCTTTTCCAACATAAAGAATACAGTCCACCCTTATATGTCTAGGCGTGAGTTACAACTGTGATTTTCCTTATTATTTTGCTTGTCACCCCTTTCGAAGAATACTTCACTCTTGTGTTTTTTTTTTAGTTGAGGAGTTAGAGGTTTGATAAAAAAATTCCGGCCAAGGCCGGAATTTTTTTATCAAACCTCATCATTTTATTTCTCTCCATTCACTATCATTGAATGTTTTGATAAAGAGGTTAGGTTGGGTTAATTTTTATTTTCTGTATGAAATTCTACGAAAGTTGACATAACAAAGTCTGTAGAAAATGCGATGAAAAATGGTTTGAGAAAAAACCTACATCAAAATTACAAAAGTGAAGTACCCAAAAGAATCAAAGTACCCCCCAAAAAGAATAGCTTCAACTTTGAAACAATCTAATGAATAGCATCAGAAGAGAAGTATTATCATTAAGATGGGTCAAAATATTTTAATTGGATGTCCTTCGTCGGCAGAATAATATGAAAAATCATAATTGTGAACTACCCCCTGAAAGAAGTAATTTCAAGTATTCTAATATCATTTATGTATTCAAAACTATTTTAGTCTAGAGAAATGTTTGTATTACTATTTCTTTATATTTCTATATTAGGACATGCCCTCCTAAATGAATAAATAAAGTTTTTTCTTTTCTGATTAGTGTCGATGAAAACATATCAAAAGAGTTCAAATTATGAATTTCGATCCAAATATTCCAATGGAAAGACCTTAGTTAGCGAAGTATGTAGCATATGATGTATATGAAGATAGCCTCATCTCCACTAGGAAATACTTACTTTCAACGCACATGGCCAGTGAATCAGATACAGATCCAGATAATCGAGCCCCAAATTCTTCAAACTCAACTTGAGTGTGGGTTCCACGAGGTCAGGCCTCAAAAAAGTACTCCACAGTTTGCTCGTGATGAAAAGTTCCTCTCTCTTCACGACTCCGCTAGCAATTTTTTCTCTGATGGCAGCGCCCACTTCGGTTTCGTTCTCGTAATAAAGAGCGCAGTCAATGTGACGGTATCCCGCATCGATGGCATCTTTAACAGCTTGTGTGACTTCACCAGGCTTTGACTGAAAATCGAATATTCAATAATGGGTTTCATTGACAGGTAAAAAAATGAAAATAACAACAGGATTAGTAGAAGTATTTCTTTATTTATCAAAATTGTTCCTTGAGTTTTTTTATTTATCTTTACAATCTATATCCTCAAACGATTTTTAGGTCATAAGCAGAAAATTCAAGTGATCATTATTCCTAATACCGGGTGATTCTCTATAACTTTTTTTTATTGGAGATAGAAGAATGAAATTTGGGGGTTGCTGTGAAGTCATAAGCCTCGCAGTCGTAATTTTCCTATGTTACTTGATCAAAAATGAAGCGATAAATAGAAATTGGAATGAAAATGATTTTATTTGTCAAAAATTGACAAATGAAGTATTGTTGGATTAAGAATGTCATTCTAGATCGAAATAAGTAAAAATATATAGGATATCTCAGTTAAAAATTGAAAGTTGGGGTCATTACAAATTGTCCTTTTGATGTTTTTTTATTTCATTTCAATTCCCAAACAAATTTCAGGAGAACTTAAGTTGCCTTGATGAGTTTCCGATATGTATTGGCAACGAATTCATTCCTTCTGTCTCTGAAGCTAAACGCCTTGGTGTCATCTTTGACCAGCAGCTCAAATTCTCCAAGCAAATAGGTGTCGTCGCAAAAAGAACCTACCTAAGCTTTGAAAAACTATTCCACCGCCGTCCGAAAGTCAAACAAAATGAGCGTCGAAGTTCTGGATCACCCACCATACTTCCCAGATCTCTCTCCAATTAACAATTGGATGAGTATTCATTGAGATATAACAGTTTGAAGTGGACTCATAAAAAAGGACAAAATTGAAAGAACCTAATAATAACAGGTTTTTTTGTTTGTTGGAAGACTGTTCGCCTTCCCCAAAAGGGGCAAGAAAAATCTTTCAAATGACTACAGACTAGTCGCTTTGCTAACAGTGATACCAAAAATCATAAAAGAAGCCGTAAATCACTTATCCTGAAATATTTTGAAGACTTCAACATCTCGAGCTACCATTAAGGGCGATATACTGATATCCAGATATCTTTGATTTCCTGAGTAAATAAATCAACAAATTCAATAACAGAAAAGAGAAAGAGAGATAAGGAACAATGACATGAGTAGTGAAACGCGTGTTACGGTGAAACTGTACAATGAAAATATCATAATGAAATGTTACTTGAATGAATTAGGAAGAGAAAACAAGATGAAACGAAAAAAAGTGGCTTCATGTCTATGATTCTGTAGAAGACAGTGGTCTTCAAAAAATGCAGATACTTTGATCTCCTGAAAAAATGAGTGGAACTCAATTTTTCCAAATGGAATACCCTGTATATTTATATTTCAACATTTTTGAGCTCTACATCCAATTTTAGATCAACTTTGTTCAGATAATACTATTTCTATTTTGAACCGTTTTCGAGATAAACTGTTT
>WOGR01007468.1:0-12394 GCA_015342045.1 Leptinotarsa lineolata | reverse complement strand
ACTGAAATCACAAATGATATTGAATATAATTCAGACATAAAATTTTCTGGTTAGTTCAAATTGCTAGATTTTGCCAATTTGTCTGAAGTTGGCAAGCAAGTTAACATTTATATAACAGGATTTGAAGTAGAAAATCTCTCAAAACATTCACATCATCATTAGTGCATTGATAGCTTGTTTTCTAATCGAATCAACTTTACATATGCTTTAATATTAGGAATCACACGTTGAAAGGTAAGACCTCGTTAGTCCTTAGCTCGCACAAGTTTCTCAACTCCTGAAAGTTTTTTAAACAGATATGGGCTAGTAACAAGGGTAATATAATATATTCCTCTGAAAGTATTGTTGAAACTTACGGATTAAGTGAATAAATAATCAAATATCACTCAAACTCATGCAAAGACTGAAAAAAACTATATGTAAACGGAATTTTTGAAGCAACTCCATATCGTTCCATGATATATTTATGATATTCAGCTTCATAACTCTTGAGGTGATATAACACTATCATCTTCAGAAAACCCACACCTGACACCAAAAATTAATACTGAAAAGTACTCACCTCGCAGGGTTTTATGTGCAGCGAGTCGAAAGCCTCTGCTTTCGTGACTATATTCCGCAGTCGAATGGGCTTTTTGTGCACCCCCGGAGAGTTCTGGATGACAGGACAGGAAGTTTCGCTCCCTGATATCGTCGGCTGAATGTGGTTACTGTTGATCATCGACATTATCCTGTTGCACCACACTTTATGACATTTTTACGGTTGTTATTTCACGAGACGCGTCAACGGAAGAAACGGACATGATTTACGGGTTTGTAGAGTTTTGTTTCAGAAAGATGAATGGGTTTCATTGTGCTGGAGACACGTTGTACTTCTCCGTCAAACTCTCTATTTACTGACGGTGGAATTATTGGGTTTATTTCCCTATGTGCCATAAAACATATGGACAAAAACAGTTGCAAAGAGTTGCTTTTATCGTGAATTCCGGAACCTGACTGAGAAGTACGTTCATGTCGCTTTGAGGCAGTGCAAATCCATATAACTCGTATGTCAATCGAAAATTATAGAGAGTGGAACAGCTGAACAGACTTTTTCAACTATTGTACATATTTATAATCACAAAACGCTTATTATTACCATGAGAAAACTCTCGAAGTCATGGAAAAATACAGTTTTCAAATCTATTGTGAACATTATCAGTGGAAAAATATACAGTCGTCAAATTTAAAGTATGATTCGACATGCTTCAACAGAAAAATGCTTCCCCTACCTTCAACCCCCGTCGAATAATAGGTCCAACCCCAAATTTTTTGAACGGGAAGTATAGGTTTGATATATATTGTTTGGAAGGTCTTTCCATTCTCTATTAAAAAATGTTATCGCTGTCGAGTTTATTGCAACGATTGAGATGCAATAAATTGAAATTATGTAACCGAAATTCGATAAAATACACTGAAAAACTGAAATGTAATGCAAAACGTGATGAAATGTAGAATACGAGAAATAACTATGGATGTTAACGAAGTAGATGTTCAGAATGTTCACTGCGACCGTCTTAGCAACATCCTAATCCAAATTAAACTGTCTTCTAACATTATTTAACATATCAGGCGTGACCTACCTGATCGCAAGCGTTATTCGTTTTTTTAAGTCATTCAAATCTGAAGATTTAGTTTTGTACACATTAGGTTAGGTTAGGTCGGAAGTGAGTGGGTCTATTCGACCCTCCACCGCAACCCACAAGGGTTTATTGTGGCTCACACCCATTGGAACTCGACCAAATAAACCCAGCTTCTTGACGAAGCCGATTTTTTTGTACACATTACTCTTTACATATCCTCATAAAATTAAATCTAATGATGAAAGATCAGGTGATCGCGCTGGCCATTCAATCGATCCTCGCCTCCCTATCCACCGATTGGGAATTGTTTTATCGAGGTACTGCCGGACATTAACTTGGTAATGTGGGGGTGCTCCATCCTACTAAAACCATATCGTATTCACTGGAACTTGAGGGTTCCCTAGATCAGGATATAAATTTGCTAACCTTGAAATGGCATCATTTTTAAGTAGTGCCAAATAATTATCGCCATTCAAGTTGCCCTCAATGAAAAAGGGACCAATGATATGGTTCCTTACAATCTCTGCCCAAACATTAAACCCTTGAGGGTATTGCGTGTGTTCTTCTCTCATCCAGTGAGGAGTTTTCGTTGACCAGTAGCGGCAAATTTGCCGATTAGCATGACCGTTAAGAGAAAAAGTACACTCATCAGAAAACATAACGTCTTCTAATTGGATGATATTGTTTTCCAACATGTCCATGATTTGCTCACAAAAATAAGTCCTTCTATAAAAATCGTCTTCCATGAGCTCCTGAGTAGGTATCATTTCATAGGGATCCATTTTATTTTCTTTTCATATGTTCACTATCGATGTATAACTAACATTGATTGTAGCGGATGTCTGTCTTCTCGATGTATGTGGGTTTCCCTCGAACTCAAGCATCACATCTAATTTGAGTTCATCACTCATTGCATTGGCAGCTGCTTTTTTTATCTGTCCCACATGACCAAACTCGCCAAACTGCTTCTCTATTTTGCTCATTGTTCTTGAAATATGGACGGTAAATAAGGAAATGTTTGTAAAATAAAATCAGAAGACCCTTATAAAATAGTCACGAAATTATCACAGTAAGTTTCCACAACTAACTTATAAAATATATTTTCCTATAAAAGTAAATTATTTTATAGCAGTTTAATAGCACTTTCCTATAAGTTTTTTATGATCTTTATAAAACTATTGCAAGCTTATTTTATAACTGCTTCCTGTAGCTTCAGTAAAATAATTCCATTGGAATGCTTTCAAACATTATTTTGTTTTCATCACCATATTGTCACTTCATTAATAATTTCTCAACAATTTTATAGTATGGAATATTTACTACAATACCAAAACAATGAAATAACTGTTATAAGATCAAATTCTTTCGCATAAATATATATTTGTTGTCGCCAAGAATAAAATGTAGAGGTCGTATTTAGAACGAAATGAACTGAGTTGAGTTTGTGACTAGAAAATTAATATGTCGACAATAATTAATAAGTATATTCACAAACAATAATAAAACAGTGGCGTGCTTGTATTTTGCTAATAATAGACTTATATATTTGTCAATAAAATTTCATTCGCAATCAAAATATCAATTTTTGTAAGTACAAAAGTGAAATTATCGAAATGACATCAATCTTTCTATTTGTTAGTTGTTGGTTAGTTACATATCTATTATGTTTTCCTAGTGTCTGATACAAAAGTACTTCTTGTCCATTCAATCGTTGTCGTTTTAGGCTTCATATTTTATAACGCTTACTTGGAACTTACTTTCAACGTAGTTGAAAGTACACGCTATTAGCACAAATTTTTCACACTGATGACTAAGGAAAAGATTGAAAATAATATTTTGATGACAAATTTTGATACAAGGCTCGAAAATGAGTTTTCTAGTGTTGAAAATGTAACTATTTTTAAAACATCAGACTCATTGAACACATAATGAAAATAAAACAATGAGAATACACACAATATATTGACGAAATAGGTTCAAATTACACATTTGCCGAACCAAACCATATGCAGTGAATCTGGAAATGAAATGTGACAATTTCAAGATGCAGAGAACTGAAGTTTCTTATGAATATTTTGATGTTATTATGAATATTCAGATATAAACAAACGCTTTTCTGAATGGTGAAAATTGGTATAGAGACGATGCAGCCTTCCATTAGGCAAGCCGAGTATTTACCAATGTACCCTCGTATGTCCTCAAATTTATCAACCGCGTAAAACTTTTTTATTCTAAGAAAACTCCCAACTTATACAGAGCTCAACTCTTGCATTAACGAAGTAATAGGGGGCCATGAAGTTTTCATTTCACAATATTTTGACAAAGAAAATCCAAAGGAGACCCCGATACCGTAATTTTCCAGTCAAACTTAGGCCCATTACATTGAACATCAACCCTTATCTTATGGAAATGACACAACTTCTTAAAGGAATATGAATAAGGCAAAGTTAGGAGGTAAAATTATTGAAATGGTATGAACTCACATAAGTTTGGAGCTTTGGGAACAGAGAAAGTCTATCCAAGAAGGTCAGCATGGAGAATCGAAAAATTTTAGACACATAAAATCAGTCAAATTAAGTATTCAAAAGGTTGCTTACTTCAATTGATTCAGTCGCTGTTACTTCATGAGTTTTATTTTACTCCACCAGAGCGAATTGGTTACTTTCAAAACAGTTATGAACTACCCAAAAAAGATGGATGACAAATATTAAGGAAAAGTTTCAATTGTTTCACATTCAGTCTCAATTCTTTGTCAAGAAAAGATATAATAACACTACAAAAATACTTCTATCAATTTTCCAAGTGCAAGAAACCAAATCCAAACTTGCTTGAGTTTCAAGTAAACTCGAACATGACGAAAGAGGATCTTCATTCAGAATAATCCACTACAGATGTATTCCACTATTTTTGTCATCTAATGTAGAAAAAATTTATATCAAACCCACCACAAAGATGCATCTAATTGCCTGGTTCTAATTAAAAAAGGTTCTACGTGTAGATAGGCATTGTCGTGGGGCAGAATCCGATATCTTATGTTGAATAGTGTCGGCTGCTACTGACGGAATTTTCGGTACATTTCGTTGATTTCCAATCGACCAATAAATCAAAATATGCTTCATTATCGAAGATTAACATCTTGTTGACAAAGCGTGTATATAACAAACAATAGAAGGTTATATGATATCAAATTGTATAGTCAAGGAATAGTATACTGTCTTTGCTATTGAGCATCCTAGTTCGTTTGCAGCAATTTCCACAGCAAAACAACCAGAGGACAATTTTTTTTCAAGTTATTGACATGCTCATTGAATTCAACACCGTTGTCAATATATAAAAATTTAGAAAACAGACTGTTTTCAATAATCTGATGGTTCAAAGAAATATCAGCTACTGCACATTTGAAAGACACTGTCTTGGTTTTCAATATGTTGAAGGATAAAAGGTTCGAGTCGCACCACTCTCTGACCTTCATTATATCTGAATTGATGATATGATCAAAATCACTAGTATGTATCATAGTATGGTGGTATCATCGGCGAACAGAGTGACATTTCCTGAAATGTCAAGCGTTGTCAGGTCATTAACATATAGTAAAAATAAAATTGTACCTAAGACCGATCCTTGCGAAACACCACATTGTATATTACCTAAACTTGAAAATGATTTTTTTCAACTACTTGTGTGCGGCCAGATAAATATTTCGTAAACCATGAGTGTGCTTCATTTTGAAATCCGTAACGGTGAAGCTTCCGCAGCAGTATCTCATGATTCACGCAGTCAAAAGCCTTCGATAAATCTCAAAATACAGCCGCGGTAAATCCCCTTCATTGATCCCAGTATACAGTTCATATAACAGTGAAAATATTGCATCATTTGTGTTCTTATTGCACTGAAATCCAAACTGTTTAATGCTCAATATATCACAAGCCTGCAAAAAGTCGAAGATTCTCTTCTTAACGAGTCTTTCGATGATTTTGGGTAACGTGTGAATGAGTGAAATGGGCCTCAAGTATCAAATGAAATACGTCAGAATGATATCATTAACAGAAACAAAAGTTTCTTTTCTATTTGCTAATATTATTTAGCCAAACTTATTCTGAAATGAATATACTGTGATCATTGAACTATCTTGAGTAACCCAATCATATTATGATTCCATGAAGTACTGTTTCTTCAGTGGATCTTTCAAAAGGTATTTTTTGTGACGAATGAGATAACCTTTCTTTGTACGGCCAGAGATTTTGATTCTGATTATTTTGCACGTTTCTTTACGTGATCATCTAAGGGCACAGTCAGTTCAAAGTCAACATGCACTTAAAACGATTATCAATGAATTCCCAATGACAGACCAATGACGATACAGGGAAAATCTAAATATTTCATCAGAAATTGAAAAGGACTTCAAAAATAACTTTACCTTTTTAGCCTCGAGGACCACCATTTTTCAAACCAGCAGAAAAATGGATTTGGATGATTTGATATTTTTTGTAACAGCAGAAAAATGTATCTGGATATTTTGTTATGTATTATTGAATCTAGAGAATATATTATATTTTCAATATGACATTTCGTGTTTTCTGGGCCCCACCGAAACCATTTCGTCTAGTTCGGTATTATTATTTAAAAAAAATCAAATGGATTCAATTCCGAATAATATTGTTTCAATTGAACAAATTTGAAGTATCTTTTACAGCTACAGAAAACCTCAAAAGGGATCATTCTGTGGGATTGACTTCTTTCTGAAAATTGGTTGTAATGATTTTTGACTATTTTCTTTGGGTTTGTAAGTATAGTTTGTACATGTGATTTTTATCTCTAAGATGTCATGATTTTAACATTCCATGCATATAAAATTGATGTTTCAATTTGATAAGAAAAAATATTTGTAATATGAACGAGTTCTTTTCATCCGAAATAGAAATAAAGTATGGAATAGGTTTTAAAATATATTGGGAGTAACTGAATCAATGAAAGATTTCTTCAAATACGAACATTCCGTGAAAAATATTCGGGAATCACCACATACAAGCATCTGATGCTTCTTTAGGCTGTTCCATATTTATTTGTATAATGTTTGTTTCTTCATGAAATTATCTAGAATTTTGAACTATTGGTAAACAAATATTATTATTATCACTATTTTACTGCAGATTACATTTTCCGGGTTCTACTGCATACAATAACTAATAAGGATTTGAATCGAATCAAACTTTGTTATATATCATTATAACACATAAGATGTTCTAATGTAAGAAATGGGAAAATATTCAGGTCCATATTGGAAAAAACTGTTTTGAAATAGAACAAAATATCAACCTGACGAAAAATACTTTTTTGAATTCAGTTACTTAAGTTTCTTCATACATCTTGGACACTCTGTATACTAAGTTGTCCTGGCCGTTCTTCTTCATTCAGATTTCTTTGGCTGGTTTGGTCGACAGAGAAATGAGATTACAAATACTATAATGATTAGCCGTTACCTATCATTATAGTATTCTAAACATGAATGAATAATATTTGTTCTGGGTATTCTGTGGATTTATTGAATTGAAATGAATTGAATTTCACTCTGTATTCGCTAAATATATCAACAAAGTTGTCTGAAAAACTTTTGATTGTTCAATGGCAGGGAATATAAAAATATGATGAACAACTCAGTTAGGTTTCCAACGAGTGACTCAGTTTGAAAGGCTTGCAATTTGCTAAAAAAATCGTCATTTCCAAAAATATCTGCATAATTGTGCCAATTTTGAATAAAGTGAAACGGTGCTTGTCTATCTCAACACGAGAGTACATAATAACACGGAAGGATCATTTTCTAGCATACAACTTAGTTTGCCAAATTTTTCAGGAACGTATTTTACTTTTTAATTTCGAAAACTATCCTTCAGTGATCAAAAGTTATACGAACACTTCTCAATACGACCAAATCGTAACAGCTTCCATCACTGACAAGTCTATGAAAACATGCTCTTATCATTCATCAAAACACCAATTTACCCTTTCCAAGTTGAGAAACTACCTAGATTTCAAATCATGCATTAGCTTACACATCTGTAGAGTGCTCTATATTGAAAGTTCGCACACAAATAATAGATAATTTAAAAGTGAGTTCTCTATCACGTAGTAGAATTTTTGCAATTGAACTTGTGAACATAAATGTTGTAGTCATCCGCTAATTTTTGAAAGATGTCACGCTGGTGTGTTAGAGAACCATCAACACATTATAGAGAAAGTCGAATTTTCGTCTACTTGACAGGCTGAACAGGCACTACTAGAGGTGTGTATGTTTGGAATGTGAGCCCACTTTACGATATCGTTAGTGCATGGAGAATTTGATTGATTTGCTGAATTTGTGAAAAACAGTCTGAAAATTATATATTAATGAAAAAAGTAACCTATACCATCAAATGACCAAAAAATCTTAACTTCAATGTGTATCTATCCTCGGAAATTTCTTGCGATAGTGTAATTTTACATATATTTTATTATACATTTTAGGCAGCTCTTTTCAGAATAATAGAAGTTCCACTTTATTGAACTCTCCTACTTAGAGCTGACTTGACTACCATTACTCATATCTAGTCATGCAAACCAAAAAGATTATACATTGGAAAATTGCTCGAGTTCAGCCTATTCCTAAAAACGGCAAGAAGAATATTCCAAATAACTATAGATCAGTCGCTTTGCTATCAGTAATAGCAAAAATCATGGAGAAAGCCATTAACAACCATCTCCTTAAATATTCGGAAGGCTTCAACATCTTGAGCGACCATCAATATGGCTTTCGGAAACAAAGATCAACAGGCGACCCTCTATCGTATGTCACCCATATTTGGAATAACGCAATCGAGAATCATGGAGAGTCAAGAGCTGTTGCGCCTGATATTTCTAAGGCCTTTGACCATGTGTGGCATAGGGGTTTGCTGACCAAACTTCGATGCTATGGCTTGTCGGATCATTTTCGTGTATGGCTTTTCGGCTTCATGAAAGAACGTTTCCTGCAAGTGGTCGTTGATGGATACCTCTCGAATACTTCCACCATCAACGCTGGTGTTCCCCGGGGATCTATTTTATCTCGAACCCTCTTTTTATTATAGGAAAAAAATCAATAATTCGATATATTGCTTTCCTGACGACAGCACACTTGTCTCGTCATTCCATTTGGATTCCAGGACATCGGCTGCGGATACACATCTTCACGGGCAGCAGGAGGTTTCATATCTTAATGACGATCTAGAAGTGATCGATTTCTAATTGTGGTAAAAGTTATCAGGTTCAATTCAATGCCAACCAGGCATTGGTTTTCTCCAAAAAGATAAATGTATCCGAACCGGCTATAATAATGTCAGGACAGACAATTCCACTTTCTGTTTCGATAAGTTTGTTCGGGGTTGAAATGGACACAAATATGTCTTGGCACAATGATGTCGCTGAAATTGCGAAAGCTGCTTCTCAAAAGCTTGGAACACTGTTACGAACCAGAAAACTGTACACACCTCAGAAACTTTTGATGCTTTATAAAGCTCAGGTCAAACCTTCTTTGGAATATTTTTCTCGGGTATAGAGCTCCGTCCCTAAGCATACCCTGAAGCTAATGGATTCCATCCAGAAAAGAGTCATCCGCCTGATTGAAGACACAAACATCACTTGCAACCTTGATAGTCTGGAACATCGAAGAAAGGTTGGAGATTTATCTATTTTTTGAAGATACTTTCATGGGAGGTGTTCGAGTGACTTGGCTCATTCGATTCCACCAAGAGCGGTATATATGAGAAATACGCGACGGACTGTAGCTACTCCTCGTTTTGAGGTTCAACTAAGTACACCTAGAACTTCAATGTTTAAGAACTCTTCCATTTGGAGAACTGCGTTTATGTGAAATAAACTTCCTGAAGACGTTTTCCTAAATGAATTTAATCTCTAGCGATTCAAATCCAACTTGAATCGCTACTTTTGCACAGGTACCGCTCTCAAAGCGCATTAAGGATTTTCCTGTGGTGCTTGTTTCGTTCTTTAAAAAAAGTACTGCCACTAGCCTCTGCCAACATATCATTACGTCATATCGACGCCATGGCAACGTATACGAACTCAATCGAATAATTTGGAAGAGATACCTTCGCCAACGTCCCAGGCACTTTACTGTTTGGATCGGATTTTTCCTGTACTGATAAAAGGAAATACCTGGAATCCAGTCTGTAGGTGATCCACTCGAATATTTTCAGCATGGTCCTGCTGCTGGATGAACAAGAAACATCTGCAAGACCTCTGTGAGATATCTTGCATAAATGTTTGTCAGATCCACCGTGATATTACATGGGAAAGTAGGCAGTAGGCAGTAGGCAGGCAGGACCAACGGTGTAGAAAGTTGGTAGAGATTATTATTTGGAGATTTTATTCCAAAATATTTATTTTCTAGGAAATAATACCAATTCAAATTTTTCATTAAATTACTTCTGAAGCCTCAGAGAACAGTTCAAGGCAAGTTACCAAGCCAACATTATTAGTAAATGAACGAAATATAGTGTTTCCAGTTGTAACTTTTTCAAAGTTATATAATTTTTTAAAGCGTACATATTATTGAGAACATAAAAACGTAACACGATAATTTAGTCAAAATTAACTAGGAAACTAACAGTCAACGAAAATATTTGACAATTTATTGATATTTAAAGAACACAAAATTGAACAAAAATCAATTGTTGTGGGGGTGACCATATGAAAACATAGATTTGAACTTCGAAACGTTCATCTCAACCTTTCTATCCAGTTATAAATAATCGAAAGTTCTCAGAAACAGCTCCGATATCAATAATATTTTATTAAATTTTTGCTTTCATATATATCATTACCAATCAAAACCCTCTCAAAGCGAGCACATAATTATTACTATTGTTTAAACAATATGTACACTTTTTTTCATAAAAAATATGTACATTCATTAGTATAACAAGGGTAGTAGTATTTCGGTACTCAGAAACGGCATCAAGTCAGTCCTTGCTGATACTTCAAGATAGTATCTTCATCCTCACATTCAACGCATATACCACTAAAGATATCTGCAGCAGTGCTATAAGTTACATTGGACCACGGTCTGACAGCTTCGATTTTGTTTTCTCTAATCGAAGAAAAAATTATTAGTTGTAATATAAAGATGGTGAAGTATAAAGCCAAAACCTCTCTCTTCTAAAAACTAATTCCTTCTGAAAATATACCCTTTTCAATTTAAATATAAAGATATTTCATCAACATCGTTTTTGGCGGGCATTATGTTTGACTGGTTTGAAAAAACATTCCTTCATCATCGAGAGCTAAAGCCATCAATATTACTAAAACAACAATATCATCTACTACAATAACTACATCACGGAAGATTATTATCTATAGAGGTGAAGGTGAGTCTGTGGATCATGTGGATCACATAATTTACATCACTTCCTGCTAGAATCCAATCAAAATTATTTTTCACAGAGAAAACTAATGGACCCTTTTTAATTTTTCCTGTTTCCTAAACATTTCCCTTCAGTTGTAATTAGTGGTATTAGTGTATTGTAAGTGTACGATATTTTACAGGACAATTTCTCAGTTATTTATTAGGTGAAAGGTCATATAAACATTGCCTTCATTTTTAAGATACATGCTGTATTTTCATTTCATTTCTCCTGAATGAATTTTAAAATAATGTCGGTATTTGAACAACAATTGGCATTTGCTGACTTTTTAATACGATATAGGTCTTGCTCTATTTTGGGGAGTCACAACTTTGTCGTGCGTGTATGTATAACATTTTCTAGAAATAAAAACCGATTCCTCTATTATTTTTACATGAGAAAGAAATGCTTGTCAGAAGTCGCCACAAGCAGCCATTTTCCAGATATTTTAAATCAAAGTAGTCGATGCATCCAGTCGTCTTCTTATTGACTCACGAACTCTTTGAAAATAAAAGTATCAAGTTAATTCCAATGTTTGTTTTGTGCTGTTATTTCAAAAATGATATCTTGACGCATAGTTAGATATTTTTATTTGTTATGTGTGGGTTATTCGTTCGAAAATGGTAAACTTTACCAATGCAAATGAGGCTAGACGTTTGGATCGAAGCGTTATTCGAACCGTACAACTCCTACTTCAAAAACACTTTCAAGAATTCACACTCGGTTAAGGAAAACACGTCATCTGTTGGGTGCTCATCGAACGGTAAGAACCCCAGCAACCAACCTTAAACTGGTAAAACAGCCGGAAACAAGCTCCAGAAAAATAGCGCTGACGTTAAACATTTCTCATTTTCTGGTAAGGGAAATTTTTATTGATAATTTGTTATATCCCTGTCATATTCAAAGAATTCAGGCATTCCTCCATCGTAACTTTCCGTTACGTATCAACTTCTGTCGTTAGTTTCGCCAACGCATTATTCAAAATCCTTTATTTCAAAATCAAATCCTGTTTACTGACGAAGCAAATTTTTCACGCAACGCAATACGCAATTTTCATAACAATTATTTGTGGTCAGAGGAAAACCCCCATGCGATACAAGAATCACATTTCCAATAACAGTTCTCTCTCAACGTGTGGGCAGAAATCTTTGGAGAATATTTCATAGGCCCATGCTTTATTCCGGGAAGATTAAACGGAGAGAGATATCGGCATTTTCTTGAAGATATGCCTATGATTGCCTTTTATATTTCGGGATTAGAGAACAAAAACAAATATTAATCATCGAAAATCACTTTATTGTTTTTCAAAATATTCCCCATGAAGATCTATACACTTTTGCA
>WOGR01007467.1:0-12394 GCA_015342045.1 Leptinotarsa lineolata | reverse complement strand
AACACAAATATCATACAAAGTTTTTTGTACAACTGTCCTGTTTTCATAACAGTATTGTTTACAGCTCACGCGTTTTATTTAAAGTCCCATTTAAAGTTCTTGCTGGTGTTTAATGTCTTACATAATGAAGAACAATAGTTACTGTGTGTTCCTGACGATATTGAAGAGGCTGCAAAAAGAGCTTCAATTGAATTGTTACCAAAAAAAATCGGCGCAGCAGTACGACATCGCATATTCTAATTTTCTTAGCTGGTGTATACTTAAAAATGTCGAATTAAATTTCAGCGAAACCGTCTTCTTAGCCTATCTAGAAGAGAAATAAAAAATATGGAACTCGTCAACATACAAGCAAATGTATCAAGGTAATAGCATTCTTGAAGCGGAAAAATGAAAGTTATAGGCCCAAAAAAACAAAAACTTTCAAGTTTGAACAAGTCCAGAGGTTTATAAATGAGGCGCCAGATGAAAAATATTTGATGATAAAAGTTGCCCTTTCAAAACAGCTATTTTCATATTAACATTGAATTACACGAAAGAAAAATACTGTCGAAACAAATACTTTTATATGGACGCCGAATTATACGAAAAACACATTTCTCTATTCCGTTTGTATTCTAAATATTCGTAAAGAATCGAATTAGATATCATTCACAGGATTTCTACACAATATAATCAATGAAAGAAGTGAAATTTCACTTATATGGAACTCTGTCATCCTCACTGCCAGACATCACTGAACGAATTGTTTTTTCTATAATATCCTTATTTGCTACTGAAGAGCCGATGAGGCAAGTGTCTTACGGCGAAACATCGTACGAAAAGTTGTACAAATTTTTGCAATGCCACGAAAGGTGATGCACAAGTAAAAATTCAAAAAGTTTTGGAATGGTTGAAACTTTGCTAATTGGTCGATAGTTTTTTATGTCGTTCTTTTTACCACTTTTGAAAATGGGGGTGACATAATTATTCTTCCATTGGCCGGGAAATATTCCAAGCTTCAATTATAAGTTGAATATTATATACAATGGCGTAGTTAGTGAGTAAACAGATCTTTTAAGGATATAAGCAGAGGTGCCGTCTGGCCCACAACTCAGGTTTTCTTTTAATGAATTCAACCCCTCGAATACTTCTCAGTACTGAATGTTATGAATGGAATATCAACTGCTGATGCCACTGATTTGTTCGTGATATCATCTAAATCCAATCCTTCTTTAACATAAAACCTTGAAAATTTTTCGGCAAAAAGATTAACAATATTTTTCCCTGTATCAGCTATTTGATCATCGAGATGCATATTATTTGGAAATTCATGATTTTTTTTCAATGAGTCTAAATATATAATTCCAAAAAATTTTGAATTGCTGATTATTTGGTCATCAATATTTGCTGTATGAGAAAATTGCATAAGATCTTTGCATTGAAATCTTAGATTGGAAAATATTATATAATCTTGATTTGAACGAGTTGATTTATAATTTGATAATATATTTTTAACGTATGGTAAGAGTTATATCTTAGTTTTTTGATTCTTCAATTACAGGAATACCTTTTCTATATTTGATAGTGATATTTTGCTCACCTCGATCTAAACGTTGCTTAAGTTCATCTTGAACTTTTTTCATTTGTTCTTGCTGTAATTTGGTCTTGTCTGAAGCAATTCTGAATTTTGTGTTAAGCAATATATTTTTGAGTCTAAGAGCATGACCAACTGCATTCGAGTTTGATAAAATCATCTTGATAGGCCTGGGTTTATTACCTTGTCGACTTATGCGGATCATTTTAGTTAGATAATTGCTTTCAACCCCAATAGATTCAAGTACTTGAGTGGCCATTTTTTTGTCATCAGCTTTTTTGGCTTCCAGACCTTCTGCCTTCGATTATTCAACATTAAACAGCATCAGATTATTCGAACATATTGCACGTTCATGAACCTCGGTAAATATATTTTCCATGCCAGCATGACTGATGGAATTCAAATCATTCAATTCCCGTTTCAACGTCTAAGTTCTTCGCAATGTTTCTTCTTCGTATCTTTGACTTCTTGTTTCAGAAGACTTATTTCATTTTCCAGTACTGATAATTTGGTTAGGAGATGGGGTACCTTTTTAAAAGATGATATACATTCACTACAAAAAAAGAATATTACTCGCTTCTGCACTACTATAGTCTTTACCTCGCTTACGCACAATCCTGAGCATTTTTAACTGAGATGGAACGGGGTGCGGCAGCTGCCCCACTATATAATTTATCTTTATCCTGTATAAGAATGGAACACTTGAAACACTCCATTTAGATTAAGAAATATTCAGCAAAGTCCTCATACTAATGCAGTTATTCACAATCGAAATAATGTTTTTATTCAGCACTCAGTTTTTTGTGCACAAAAAGGGCAAAAAGAGTAGTTCCATCTTCACCAGTTTCCTTTTTATATTTTTCTCTTTGTGTATTTGTCTATAAATAATTTTCACCTTATTTGCAAAAATTCGTATTCAACGCGAAATTCTGCTGTTTCCCATTCGAATTAAATACATGGAGCGATCCTCGTAGCAATATATTTGGTCTGTCGGAATAAGCAGAATTTGCTATATAGACTCGCGACAGAACGCATCTCCGGTGTTTTCTTATACCTATTCAACAAACTAATAAACAATTGCTGGCCATCTAGCGTGGTGTGATCCAACGGGTTCTGAAACCATCAGAAGTCTCTTTACAAGCCGCTACTGGAGCCGACATACACTCAAACAAGAACCACATCCACGTAATCTTTCTTTTTTGTGTTCTGAATAAAAATATATTGGGAACTTCCTCAAATCATATAATCCTAATAATACAGTCCACTTAGCTAATAAAGCTACATGTTTATGATCCTTCGATCACGGATATTCTTTTGTGATTTTCTAGAAGTGCTCGAGGAATTTTGAAAAAGAATATAGACAAATACATAGTTTATCTCGTTTTATTATGATGGTTATTTTGTACTGAAGTGTAACAAACCTCACAACCTATATTTTCTTTAAAATAATACGTATTATTGTGACGGTAACCGATTTGTGCACTCTTAAAGAGTGTCGGCTTTATGAAAGGCCATAAAAAACAAAGGAAAATGAACCGCCTGCCATCTAGTCCACGTGGACTCTAGAATTGGCGGTTCGTCTTGGATACTTCAGCCTCTGATCGCGATTTGAGTATTCGAATTCGATATTGACACAGTTATAATTACTTAAAAATTTAATCTGTTTCAAATGTGGCGTCCTTGGCAAAGTACTAAGAGTAATAACGAGTGTGATAACAACGCAAACTTTTTCCAGTGTAGTGATCCCAATAGCGATGGTGAACAATGCGAAAAAGAGATACCAGTGAATAAGATTCGGATGCATTTGAATATTGAAACACAGAGAGTATGTTTCAATGTTGGGTAATCGCACATTAAAAGGTAAGGCTTCGTTAATCCATTGCTCGCACAAGTTTCGACTTCTGAGGGTTGAAGTTCGTCAGCTGGTTAACGGAACAAACAAATTTAAATAAAAAATATAAAAATCTACATCTCAAGTTTGGTTTCGAGGAAAACAAACCATTTCAAGCAACATCAGATTTGACCGAAATTTCTTGCTCAGCTGTACGTAAAATAGTCAAAAACAAATCTTATGAACGCAAGACGCGATGTGATACAGGATTACCAAAACCTTTTTAGATGTTCAACTAATAAAATCATTGAAAAAAAACAATATACGACTGTTACAAAAGCAATGAGATACCTACAATTGAAATCATAAGGAGGAAATTGAATATTTCCGGCCATAACGTGAGCTGCTTTGCCAAAACTCCAGAATTGGATAAAGAAACTAGGATTTAGATTTAAAATAATAAGCAAACGTCACGCAGTTATAGAATACAGACGAATAGTGGAACTGCGTAAGTAATACTTAGAACAAATAACTAAATATCTACAAGAACAACGGCAAATTTTCTGTTTGGACGAAACTTGATATGACACTCACGACACAGTTAAGAAAGAGTGGACTGATGGTTCGAGAATGTCTACGCCTAACATGCCTGCAAACAAAGGATCACTACTAATCATTGTGCATTGCGGAGCAAGTAAAGGATGGGTTCCAAATTTTTTAAATTATGTGGAAAAAACTTGTGCTCATCAAATTACCGAATAAAAATTCGAGAAAAGATGAAATGGAAACAATTTGTATTTTGAAGATTACCATATCAAAAACCAACTACTTGAAGTTTTACAGACAAAAACATTTGAAAAAGTATGCCCTGGATAGTATTGCTGAAAAGTATGGACACAGCATACTGAGACTTCCCCCCTATTTTTGTGTTTGCAATCCCATCGAGTTTATTTTGGGGAAATTGAAACAAAGCATCAGGCGTAAAAATAATTTTCCAAAATTTTATAAGAGGGTAACAGATCTAATTAAAGATGACGTATCCAATATTACCGAAGAAGACTGGCAGAAAAGGATTAAAAAAGTAATTTTAGTTGAAAAAGACTTTATGGAGATTGGACACTTCCATATTAATGGTGGAAATAAATTTATTATCGATTTAAATGACGACAGTGATAGTGAAACAGATAATATGGAAGAGGAATTATCAGAAGATTTACGAGTGTGTAGGATATAAATCAAAATTTGAACAATTCGCGGACACAGCACTCCAAAAAGGGGAGGCAAACCGCGGACACGTGTTTCTGGCTATTGGCCTCATCAGCACGGTGCAGCCACGTGTAAAGATGGGCAACACTTGTTGTGCTTTGATTTGTGTTTGCTCCTCGATAAGTGAATTACGCTTAGGGAACCTCTGAGCATAGATTCAAACTGCATCAGTTGCATTCTTTTTTGTTTCTCCGTAAATTAGCAACATGTCAATTTTCTCGTTTATAGTATTATTTGCCATATCTAATTATAAACTACATAGCAAATAAGTTTTTTAAAGTGACAGCGTATTCATTAGCCTAGCCTAGCATTATCAACACCTTCAATTGTCACGAATAACTAGAATAACAGGACTTAATACATAAGTATACCGAATACGTATTATTTGTTATTAGGTACAATCGTTTCTTGTAATTATTCAGAAAAATAGAGAAAAAGTGAAAGTGTGTGGCATCAAATTATTCGTAAGAAAATGATCTTTCACAAAAAGCCGACAAGCCACCCTCTTTCCATTTGAAAAAATCAAGTTAACCGGAAAAATTCATATTCGCGACTATGAAATAATTCTTCAAGAATGAAGCGATTTACACGATCCATGGTATTCTAGATCAAAAAATAAAAATTGGAATAAAAATCATTTTATTTGTTAAATATTGACAAGTGAAGTATTGTTGTATTTAGAATGTCATTCTCGATCGAAATAAGTAAAAATATATAGGATGTATCATTTAAAAATCGAAAGTTGGGGTCGTTTCCGGTCAAACCGAAAGTACGGCAAGGCAAGTAAATATGCCAAAAAAATGTAAATTGAACTATAATACACAACCCCAAAATTTTGCTTTTCTATCTCCATCTTCTATTGTCTGGGTTTGCTGGAATTTTTTTCATTTGTTTGTAACTCGTTAAATATACCAGGACTACACATTATTTAGTGGACTTATGAAAATGGAAGTTTTATATCTTTTCAATATATAGTGTTTCCAGGAGTAATGAAAAGAATTTGGAAAAAAAGCCTGGCACACTTTTTGCTTGCAATTCTATGGTTAAGAATCAATAATTTTTCAATGGGTCTTTATGTAATAGAGCTATCTTGATTACTATTTTATCTGATGAAGCTCGTACACAAAGTACATACTATTAGTTCTGTTTTCATGTGAATACATTTGATTCAAAAGTATTCATGTTGTGTGGATTGTGTCATTTTCTTGGCAACTGTATTTATAAAGAGACCATACTCTGAATGAAATACATTACGTTTTGGGTTATTATTTCTGTAATGAAAATTGAACAAAATAACAAAATTGTCGACAATGTCCGTTTATATATGACTATTCTCCGACTCAAAAGTATTTAGGGCGCTTCTTGACTTCTCCAAAAGAAATATTTTCTAGTTATTAAGCAGAGTTCGTTATAGAAACTTATTAGAAAACCTAAATTGTTACTTCAAGGATTTTAAAAAATTTTCATTTTATATCTTTTATTGATATCTCTGAAAGATATACACAAAAAGAGTTCTGAAACCATACGGGAGTATATTTCAGCTCCAATTTTAACAAAAGTTAATTTAAGTTACTAATATTTACACTTGTGTACAACACTAATTTGGCAATCTATCATAACAATATTCAATTATATGTTTTACATGATTCAAAAAGTAAATCGCAAGACAATACGGAACTTACCCTAAAAAAATTAAATAATTGCATTTCATTAACTTATAATCACAATTTTTAAGAATTCACTATTTATAAATATATACAAATACCTATATTATTTTTATACTATATTTACAACTATACTGGATGTTCCTGGTCACCTGAAGTGAAAACAGGCCGCTTTTCTCAAATTGACTTTTTTAATGTACTTTCAAAACATTTTTTCATAAATAATTTAGGCCTCAAATGGTTAAAACTTGCTTGTATAAACTCACCTGTTTAAAGGATAATGATAACAAAATTTTCAACTCAAGATATTCATCTTATGGAAATTCATCTGTAAAATTTTCTGTGATTCATTTGAAGTTGCAGAGTTGGTACTGAGTATGTGCATAATGAATATTCAAACTTCGATAATTTTTTAGATTACCTTGCATATAATTCGATAAAATTTGAATATTGAGCGCTAAACAATTTATTCTAAGTTTTGCATTAAAATCAGTTAAAATGAATGTCGTGCAGATTAGAACTATAGCAAATTTTAGAAAAAATGAACCTGCTTCCACTTTGTTTCATTCTCTCGAACATCTTGCATTTCACCACATTCCATATATAGGTACACATCGCATCCTAGAAACTGATGAAAATACTACTCAAAAACATACAATTAAATGAAAATTGGTATGTCACATCAACAAACCCATAAAAAATTGAGTGAAGCAGATAATATTGAAAGTGTATGAAGGATTTGTTGCACCATATTTCTCATTTGACCACCGAGGTTTTCAAAAGGGTTACAGCTTTGTTGTCTGCCTAACTTCGATCCATCAATTAACTAGTACGCTTAAGTAGAAAATAAAACATTGTGATGGATATTATGCAACTTGCCTCCCAATTTTTTACCAAGTATGCCTAAACACAATCTTCAACTATCAATATTACTTTCTGTTATGAACTAGTTTTTGTTTATATTCTCTACATGTTAGGGATTGTTTTCAATTTACAATGTATAATCAAGTCCCTAAAGAAGTAATGAGTTCACAATGGTGAGAAGGATTTTCAATTTGACAATACATTTCTACATTTCCAAAAAACTGTTACCAACGTGTTTAGACATTGATTAATTGTTAGTTTACACGTCTAGACATGCTCAAAGAGGCCAGTCTATATCGATACACGTGTCGCGTTTTTGTCAAACTGTTTAGTGAAAAATCTCACAAAAAAGTATTTCTTGAATAATATCTCAAGATGTTAATAGGTCACCAGTTTTTAGGATGCAATGTGATTAATATCCCCTAAACCTTTATGTTAAAAACCTTCCCATTTGTATGAAAACCAAAATCGTTCTTTCAGTAATTTAGTTTCCAAATATCCTTTCTTTTTGATTCCACTCCATTTTGTATTTAACACTAATTCCTCAATAATACAATGGACCAGTAATGAACTAGTATACTTCTGAAGTTGAGAGTAAAGAAAAAATCTCAATATAAATAAATGAAGGCGGCTTCCACTTCGGTGATTCTGAAAAAAAAAAGTTTTTTGAAAAAAAATGTTCACGAAGTATTCTGATTACGTTAAGTGGAACTCAAAAGTTACAGAAAATAATAATAGCACACGTATAATAAATACCTGAAAGAATTTCTACTGAATGATAGTGTTTGCAATTATGTGATTTTTCTATTTTGATTTGGGCATCTAAACCGTGGCTTCAATTTAATTTTGAAATGACATGAAGTGAATTATCTACGAATTATATTCCATTTACAAAAAAACAATTCTCAAAAGAAAAACGGAAATGAAAAATTCATATTTGGAAAAGTGAATCAAGTTCACTAAAATGGAGTTTATTGATTTTAAACAAGTCCTCCAATCTCCAACACCTTCCCTTGGTACACCTTTATTCATTATTACTTGAAAATACTCACACATTAGGAAGGAGCAAAGCTGAAGCTTTAATTCTTCATATTCTGCATCAGCTCCCTCCTAGCTTTCTTTTTTCTACAGTCCGGGCAGAACCACTGACCCTTTGGGGGAACCATAATGCCGACACACTCAAAATGAAACCATTCGATTGCACAGTCAGAAGCATCGCAACCTATCATCTCGGATACCTCGTCATAGGGACATTGGCAATAACAATAGAGCTGCGGTTGAGCAGGTTTTGGCGGTAGTACAGCTTGCTCCTCGGAGCTAGAGTCATTGGAGTCACTAGCACTATCTTTTTCGTCAGGACCGCGGCTCAGCAGCCGTATGGGAGGGATGGTAGGTCTAGGCCTTGGCCGTTGGACTCTAAAATCACTGAGGTGAGTACCCGTTCGAATTGAGATCGGTTCAACTGTAGGTTGGGGTAGAGGGGCTGGTTCTTGAGGAATTGTTTTAATGGTTATTGGTGGGACAACCATAGGTGACGTCGGAGTCTGGGGTACCTGTAATTACAATCGAACTTTTTATTTGATGATTGAAACTGAATTGAATATTTCCTGATACTGTAACATCGACCTCTTTAGCTTGAACAAAACATATTTTTGTATTTTTAATGTACACACTTTGTGTGTACATTTTCCACTTATCAACATGCTTAAATATAAATATATTATCCAATTCTATCGCAACTTATTCTTATTTTAAAATTCACTGAAATAAACATTTTTACAATTTGTAACGTTTTACAATTAAATATGTATTGGGAAATTATACCATAAAATTCCACGAATACATGAGCACACTGATAAAGAGAGGTCATAGATTGTTAAAGTATGACAAATTAAAAAACCCACTTTTTTTCATTTATTTCACATCCATTTGTATTGTCCAAGATTCATTTATTTATTTACGGACTTACTATGCTATAAACATATAAATAGTATGATAGAAAAATGAACATTTGAACAATAATATAGAATACCAAGAATACAAAATATCAATTAATTATTAATAATAATAATCAGCAGTTTCTTCATAGTAGGTCAGTACGTTTAACCTGATTTTTGAAAGATGATGAATTGAATAAATCAATAAAGATGATATTCTTATTTGCTAGCCTAAGCATTCTAGTATTGGATTCATTCAAGCCATAGCTAGTAGAATGGTAAGGAACCTTAAACAACTCCGACACTCTGGTTCTTCTTGCATTTACATTGTAGTCAATCAGTTGTATTACAAATGGACAGTTCATATCACTAATTATAAATTTATGAAGAAGTTTTAAATCAATTTCAGCTCGGAGATGCTCAAAAGTAGATAAATTTAAAAGTAGCAGAATATCGGAGTACTCATATCGGACCTCTGATATCCGAGCTTAAATGCACATGATCTCAGAAATTTGTTTTGTACTTTCTCAATCCTAGATATATCTGCCTGATATAGAGGACTCCATATCACGCACGGTGGACAGTGGCCTGGACTCCTATGTTGTCGATCGACGGAGGCTGGCTGGAGTGCATCCCTTATAGCGAACCTGGCGCCTGGCGCTCGACATGGTGGGCCATGGCGCCAGGAATATCCGGCCCTTTTTGGCAAGAATAAAGGAATGCCCTTTAGTATTTAAGAAATCGCAAAACTATTCAAACCGACGACTTCGAGTACTGCCTTCAGCCTTATATGAATACTAGTTAGTATCAAAGTGATATACAGTCTGTAAACGAGTATAGCGACTTTAAGTATATTAGCCAGAGCACAGATCTACGACTGAATTAATACAGAGACGTGAGCGGCTTGAAGAACCTCGAAATACATAGTGTAGTTGTGGGTATTGGTGCAGCAGAATTATAACTAAATTAACAGGCGGATTTGAGAGCAGTGTTTTGGGGAGTGATTAAAAAACCAATCCACTTCCCAAAAAGAATTCGTAATGACCACAACAGTGATCAACTAAACACACCCGCCTTTATGAAAAAGACTCATCTGCCTAGCCGGGCGAACCGTCAAATCCAGCGAGGAAAATGGAACAAAATTTCCACTTTTCCTCCACTCCGAATAGTCTACAGTTACTTGGAATTTCCACTTGTCGATCAACTCTGAAATACAAACCGAACGAGTCTATAAAAGTATTCATTGATTTTCTATAGTTTTAAATATCAATATAGTTAATTTCATATCACCCTACTACTATCTGACATGCAATGGACGTATTCAAAAATTCGTCCATCGAATAGTGTCATTTTTCCAAGAGCAAATATTTGAAATGTCTAATTGGATATTTGAATACAATTTTTAGACGAACAAATTACTGAGGATTTGAAGTTTTGACATATCCCATTAGTCAACATTTCTCAGCAATTTAATCTATATGCAAATCAGAAGGCATTTTGGTATAATATGCTAGTTATCTTCATTTGATGTGCTTGAAACTGTGTTTGATGTCGTTCATATAGATTTAAAACAGTGATAGTCCCCGATAAGAACCTTGAGGTTCAACAGAGGTTACACAAGATAGTATAACATTCTCCCATGAAACGAAACAATTCATGATTCAATACTAATATAGAAATCTACCAACCATAGAAGACTATCGGTCTATCAGTTTTCTCCAGCTTCATAATGAGGATAATGCGGAATACCTAACCTACAGACATAATGAAATCCTGTACATAGAACCTATCAGCAATCTATAGATTGAATCGAAATAGAAAGTCGTTTTAAACTCAACACGTTTACTGAAAAAAGTTGTTTGATTCCACAGTAATTGGCAAACTCATTCTTATTTCTGAATAGGAAAAATGGATAAAACAGTTTGGACACAAAAAAGACCTACAGAAACAAAAACTGGCACTACTAAATTTTAGCACAACCTTTAATGAAATTGAATGGAATACCACCTAGATCAATCTTGGTTTGAATCATTGTGAGTAATTTGATGGAAAATATTATAATCATATGGCACAATACTTACTTTGGGCGTTTCTAGTACACCCTTATTGATTAAAATGAACTATTGTCTAGTTGGCAAATTGTTAATCTGAAAATCATGCTCTGCAGAGGGGAGCGTTAGAATATCCCTGCCGGTTGAGATATCACCGGTGGATGAAAGAGGTGAGAATTCTTGAAATGACGCCTCATTCTAGTGTGTGTATATCCGTACTGAAAGAATGTATGACTTTGAACCCACTAAGTGTTACTAACAGAACCTTGAAAATACCAGACGCTCTCTAGTCGTAAATAGCCTTTACACTGTGATTCGGATCTCTGCCGTGTAATGGACCTCCTTTCACAGGAGACTTACTATCCAAGCCACACATTTTTGTTGCTTACTAGGAAAATGTACCAAGATCTCTCAACCTCAAACTGGATTATTCTCGACAAAGAAACATCTTGCTCTGAAACCAGAATACATACTCTGTACCTGCCCCGCCGCGAAACAGGTCAAGTGCTAACCTGAAAGGTCGTGCAACGAATGAGGTGTTCGGCTACGTCTTCCTGCGAAGATCATCTTCAAACAAGCAAACCTCGATTCATAGGTCTGTTCACGGATAGAGAGTTTTGCTTCGAAAGTTTCGGGGACTACATATTCCTATGCAGACCTGCGTATTTTCTAATTTCTTTCATTTTCAATTGATTGCTTTTTTTATTTTTCCTTCACTATGGTCATTCTCATCTTTTATATTGATTATTTTACTCGTATCATTGTAACTTCATATCACCTTTTATTGCTTGGTGAAATCTCGACTTATCTACACTGTAGGGTAATGGACTAACACCTTTAAGGAAATGACTATTCCCCTGGCTAATACCACGAAGGGCGTTGGATTATATCCACAGTTGTCAGTGCAGAAATCTCCACAGAAGTATTTCCTGCATATGCTATTGGCGATACAGCTGTTGGAATCGATTTTCCATTATAGGAACGGGCACACTTGCTGACCGGTTTCGGGCTATTTGGCCTCTCGTCAGTGCAAGGTAATGGTCATCATCAAACTCAAGTTGATGATATTCCATAATTGAAAATCGAATTCCTTTCAGAGTATCATGAAAATCGATTCCAGCAGATGTATCGCCAGCAGCATATACAGGAAATACGTCTGTGAGGACACCTGTTGGATATAATCCAACGCCCTTAGTATCAGCCAGGGG
>WOGR01007466.1:0-12395 GCA_015342045.1 Leptinotarsa lineolata | reverse complement strand
AACCATGTCAATTTCCGTTTGAAACAGTTTATCTCTAAAACAGTTCAAAATAGAAATAGTATTATCTGAACGAAGTTAATCTAAAATTGGGTGTAGAGCTCAAAAATGTTAAAATATACAGGGTGTTCTATTTGGAAAAATTGAGTTCCACTCATTTTTTAATGAGATCAAAGTATCTGCATTTTTTGAAGACCCTGTATGCGGCAAATTAAAATATGACTTGGAGTGAAGATCCTCATAGTATCACTCCACTTTATTCCAAATTTGATCGTTTCAGTGCAAGAGAGTTCAAGATTATCAGCATTTATAAAAGTTCATGTTTGGTAAAAAAATATCGAAATTAATTAATATCTTCCAAACGGTAATAGATAGGTATAGGAAAATAGTATATCAATTTGTTGACAAAGTGATAATAGATCATAATATGATATTATATACGAGGTGTTCCAATTGAAAAATCAAAGAAGCCGCTATTTATAGCAGAAGCAACAACGCCGCTTCGTCTAAAATATTTTGGGCGTGTAGGTCATATCAACTTATGCATACTGTGGAATTTTCAGGTTGATCCGTCGAATAGTTTGTCGGAAACGGCTAATTAACGCTCATCATGGAAAGCCCTGTATGTGTGTATATATTTTTATGTATGTATATGTGTATATATGTACGTGTATATGTGTATATATGTATATTGATGTGGATTCATCATGATATTATTTTGTGTATGTAGGTATATATCTGTGTGTGTATATATTTATGTATATGTTAATGTATATGTATATATAGATCTGTGCAAAAATTTCAGCATGTTCCATACTATTCTTTCAATTTTTATATTTTCTTCATACAATGTAATCTGACTATCCGATAATAAATAAAGCATTCATTCATTCAGATGTTACTTGTTCTTTGAAGATCTTCCAATTCCTTTCTTTGAAGGAGAACACGGTATCATCAGCAAAACAGGTTATCGTCATCAGGTAGGTCGAATAGAGAATTGATATAAAGAATGAACAAGATTAGACCGACCACTGTTCCCTGGGGACCCCATACCTTACAGTTCTGTTTGAACTCGTTTCATCATTAATTCTTACGCATTGTTTTCGGTTTTAAAGAGATCTTTCCATCAATCGAAGTGTAATCCCTCTGAATCCGATATTCTCGAGGGTGCCTAGTAAATCTGGATGGCTGACGGTATCAAACGCTTTCGCGAAATTGACGGATAGGCAGATGGCGGGCTCTTTCGAATCTGGAGCATCGTATAGTTTGATAATTAAATCCGCTATAGCGTCCTGAGTTGATCTCCCATTCATGAACCCATATTGCTTCTCGGAAATCAAGCTGTTTCGTTTGGTACAGTCTACTTTTCGTGCTTTTATAATTTTTTAGAAGATTTCAGAGATTTTTGAGAGAATCGATTAGGGCCTGTGGTTTGATACATCAGGCATGTCTCCAGATTCATAAATTGGTTCAACTACAGCAATTTTTAGGGATTCGGGGAATATTCCACTCCCGAGAGTTTTGTTTATCACGTTTGTAAGGGATTTAACGAGACTGTGGACAGATTCTTCAAGTATGCTCGATCCAATCTCATCCATCCCTGGTGCCTTGTCTGATTTCAATCCTTCAATGAATTCAATCACACTATACTCCTCCGCTCGATACAAGTAAAGTGAATTCAGAGTCCTATCACTTTTTATTTTGCTTATCAACTTTGCACCAATATCAGTAAAAAATTCATCGAGTTTGAGTTTCCATAGATTGAGTCGTTATATACGTAATGCTATCTAGAAAACAATAATGTTAAACAATTATCTGGAAAAAATAATTTGATATTTCATCGCAGTTCACTTCCATAGAGTATTTTTGACAAAGTATAGCTATCTATTTACGTACATAAACTATACTTTTGTTTGAATTGAACTTCTTTCCTCCATATTGTACCAGAAACTGAATATTTTTGAATCAACTTGGGGCTTTTACAAATCATCATTGGAAGTATTTTTATGTTTGCAGGTATGGAGACATCCATGGAGAAGATCGTATCATAAGCGGCGGAAAGCCCAGTGGGAGACAGATCCCAACTACTGTCAGCTAGTGAGAGAAATACCACCTTACGATAAAGGACGAAGACTATATGATTTGATGGATATGTCAGTTTTTGACTTTTTGACAGGAAACATGGATAGACATCACTATGAAACTTTCAGGTGAGGAGCACTGACTATATTTTCAGTTTCAGAAAATTATTTCAATTCATAGGAAATGGTTTCTTCACATTTACAAAATTTTGATCCTGAAGTGGAATCATGAATAACTTTAATCATTTCGTATAACCCAATGTTCATATAAAAGTATTCTTTCTTGGATGTATTATGTACGAGGGTGGTCTGAAAAGTTTCCGACCTAACAAAGATATTTTTCCAGATTTTTCAAATTTATTTCTCAACATAGTCTTCTCTTAACTCTACACACTCCTCCCAGTGATGCTTTCGTCTCTGTAACCCGTCCAAATAGTACTCGGCATTTTTCTCTGCAAAACAATTGTTCACAAAGGTGATTGCCTCTTCATTTGGCGAAAATCTCTGTCTTTCAAGTACAATTTTCAGATGAAGAAATGAAAAGAAGTCGCTTGGGGCTAGATCTGGTGAGTAAGGTGGATGGTCAAGCAGTTCAAACCGTATTCAGTGGATTTTCGGCATGGTAACCGCTGAGGTGTGAAACGTTCTTTGCAAGTTCTGCTTTCAGCTTATCAAGTAATGATAGGTAGTATGCTCATGTGATACTTTTTTCTTTCAGAAGATAATCGATGAAAATAACTCAATGACTATCCTAAAAAACAGTCGCCATCACTTTCCCAGCTGAAAAACAGTTTTTGCTTTTTTGTGGGACAAGTTAGCCCCTTGTAGTCTACTGTTTGTACAGTATTTTTGTTTCGGGCGTATGATTGTATATCCAAGCTTCATCTACAGTGATGGATCATCGCCAAAACTGAGATTTATTGCGCCTGAACTGCGCCAATAACACGTTTTTGGTCTAATGTGAGCAAACGCGGCACCCAACGCGCTGACCACATTCTCATGCCTAAATGTTGATTTGATATGTGACAAACATGTCCTTTTGATAAGTTCAAAACGTTTGCTATCTCTTTCACTTCAATTTGATGGTCGTTTATCACCATTTGTGGGTTTATCACTATCTGTGTGTTGTCAAATTTCGAAAAAACGTATGGTTCATGCACATTTGCAGACTGGTTTCGTGCTGTTTGGCCATTCATCTGTGCAAGGTAGTGTCTATAATCAACATGAAGTCGATGAATTCCCATAATTGAAAATCGAGTATTATTCCTCGAACTAGACAGAAGCGAACGACAAACAACATGTTTTCAATCGCCCCATCTGCCTGAGACTGCCCTAAATGAATTGTTCTTGTAGATAATTTGATTTACAGCCAGTCTCCAAGTATGCCCACTTACCTAATGTGAAGTTTTCATTCCTTATATGAGGAATTAAGCAAATAAGGATATGCTAAAGAAAGTTTTTGGCTTTCTACTACTCCATCTTGATACAAAAAATGTGTAGAAATCTTGTGAATGATTTCTGATTCAAATCTAAATCGAACGTTTGGAATACAAACTGAGTAGAAAAAAGTGTTCATATAAAAGTATTTACTTCGAAAGAATTTTTCTTTCGTGTAATTCAATGTTTATATGAAAGTAGCTGTTTCAGAAGGCCTTTTTCTCCCATTTTGTGTCTGAAAGTTACTTCTTTGAATGATCTACACATCTATGTTTAGTGTTATTCAATTTTTAAAAAAATGATCTACAATCTATGTTTGGAGTTACTTCTTCAAAAATGATTGTTCCTTCCTTTTTTTGTAAGATACCTACATTTTTTTTGTTTCAGGATGGAGTAATAGAAAGCTAAAAACTTTCCCGAAAAGGAGGCATTTTATGACCTCATATAGGTCAAACATGCAGAACTTTTTGAAAACGTACAAAAGAACACAGGATGGACCATTGAATAGTATAACGAGCACAACGTAAAAGGTGCGTCTTTTGAGAGCGAGCTATGAATCCATTCGGAAGGATAAAATATGTATAGAGAAAAGTTGTCATTTTGCCGGTTCATTTAGCAATTATTTACCGCTCGAATCAGCTAAATTCGACGTTTTCCAAATCCGCAGATGTGAATACAGGTTATGTGTAACAGCATTGACATAAATACGTGAGTAGAATAAGAATTACCAATCGATCGACCCGTCATCTACAAATGGAGGTTGAAGCGAACGTTCTCGATGCGGAAAAAACGAATGAATCGAGCAGCGGTCACCAGTAAACTAAACGTTTACTTTTGCAATTGTTTTATCGTTCGAATCTTATGTTCCACATCTACACTAAACCGGAAATGTACGTAACTTAATCGGTAACATGTATCGTTTTCCAAAGCCCTTGTCTAAATGAAATGTTTAGGAAAAATAAGGTCGGTGATAGTGACATTCAACTAGTGTTAATTGATAGTATGGTAGTAAATGTACGTGGACTTCTCGAAAAATCTTGAAATGTTGACAGTGGCGTACGGTGATTGTAATCTGAGTCAGAAAAATGTTCACAAGTGGTACAAGCTTCTCACAGAAGGTCGAGAATATATGAATGGACGCCCAGCACATCAACAACCGATAAAAATGTTGAGATAATTAAGAAAATCGTTATCGTTTTTTCGGAAATGTTGGGCCTGAAGTGTGTGACAGCGAATTTTGTTCCAAAATTGCTAAATTTTGACCAAAAAAACCGTCATTTGAGCATCGCTCAGGAAACTAAAGTCCAATCATTTCAATGGCAGAGCCCAGGAGAGCCAAGAGAATAAAAAACGCCAAGTCAAATGTCTTTTTGCACACTGTTTTCTACGATTACCATGACGTAATGAATCAGAAGTTCTTGCAATTTGTTACACTCAATGACATTTTGTTATTGTATAAGTAATTGAATTTTTGGCGAAAAATGGCTTTCACAAATGAAGAAAAAAGAGATATGGATGATACAAAAGTAGATGATCTAAGCGGTATTTGGGGCGGAAGTGGCTTATCAGTGTTTGCGGTGGCGTTATCGCTTATAACGAGTGTCGAACTCGCTTGGAATGATATGAGAACAATAATAATTGGGTATACAGGGTTTTGTTCCAAGACACATTAAATACAGGGTGTGTGCAGCGTTGAAGAAAAATACCGTGAAGAAAAAAAGATGGCTGCCATGGAGGTACACAAAGTGCGTGCAGCGTTAAAGAAAAAAAACATGGCGGCGGGCATTGAGTGGAGTACACACCGTGTGTAGTGTAAAGAAAAAAACATGGCTACTATTGCAATATACAGGGTGTTGTGTGTAGAGCGCGAGAAAAAAAACACGGCTGCTTGCGTTGAAGAAATAACATGGCTGTCAACGACGTATACGGGGTGTATGCAGCGTTAAAGAAAAACACAGGGCGGTTAAGCGACGAAACATGGCGACGGGCATTGAGTACAGCGTTAAAGAAAAAACATGGCGGTTAAAAAAACATGGCGACGAGCAATGAGTGCAGTGTTGAAGAAAAAAACATGACCAATAAGCGGCGGGCATTGAGTGGAGTACACAGCGTGTGCAGCGTTAAAGAAAAAAACATGGCTACTATCACAATGTACAGGGTGTTGATGATCGCTCAAGAATATGGTGGTTTACGACTTTCTCCATGATTATTGATATCACTGATAGCAAAGCGACTGGTTTATAGTTATTTGGCCCGCCTCAATTCACCTTGGATGTACTCATTTCCCTTAAAATAATTTTTGATATGATTGAGTTTCTCAGGAAGACTATCGGGTTCATGGATACGTCGTGCTCTCTCAACCAAGATTTCAATTATCACTCTCTTCTACGCCTACTAAAAGTCAGGCATAAAAACCTGCAGACCTTGGCCAAAAAAACGTTGAATAGCTTTCACAGTTTTCTCTGTGAAAGTTTACATTTTTTTATGTACTTGTCAAGTTCAAAGAATGTTTTCTGTGAATATTTCATATTTCTCATGAATTTTTTATTAACATGCCCTTGAAACTTATTTTCACTGTTGAAAAAACCTTTTCTGCGTGTCAACAAACAAATAAGTTATTGAAATTTTCCAGTCAGATCTAATCAATTGTTGGAGCTTTACAAGACATAATTTCACCCTCACGAAAGAATGATAAATTACCGCTGAAGTGTCTCCTAAACAGTTCTCTATTTTTTAATTTTTCATTAGTCTGCTGCCAGGGCGGTAATGCATACTTGATGTAGTCTTCGATCTCCCGATCGACGGTAAAAACATGGAAAGCAGGTCGAAAGTAATTTATCAGACTGAACGTGATAATGATAAACTGAGTGACGCATCGTCGAATGAGTACATTGACGATAATTCAATAGTGTATAAAAAATGTGGAAAAAGTCTTGATTGTGACTTCAGTGTCCTAGTGGATATTAGCCAAGCGGCCAAATTACATAGGGCTCTGAAATGGGCTGGATTGAAATTGGTAAGTTTTTGTGTGATTCTCTGAATCAAATTAGAGTTCTGAAATTTTGAAAGTTGTTCCAGTATTTCGAAATTGACAGAGTTGTTATATAGCAAGATAAAAATCTTCAGCTCCATACTGTTACGTTTTCCCGCGGGTTTACCAATAATTGACTACACTGTATAAATAATTAAATTCAACTTTATTTCATTGCTACTACAACAAAACACTTCACATAAAATTTCAACTAATATTCGAATGTCTACCGCCTTATTAAATCGCTCCGTACTGCACTGTCACTTAAACTTAACTATATCCATATGCGAGTGGGTAACGTTTATCGTAATCGAAGCAACCTAGAACAACCGCGAATCGTCGGCCGGGTGGGCGCATTACAGTTAATTTACAACGGTCAGCGGCAGCCGCGTTATGTTTTTTTAGGGGTTTATTCATAACCATACTATAACTAGTACCGAACATGACATTAAACATTGGTTGAACAAGGATGCACAAAAACTGTCGTGTAAACGCAACAAGCAACACATCTTTCGTCGTTGACACAAAAATTCCTGTTGGAAACCGAGTAGCAGTATGTGAAAGCAAGGAAGATATTTATCCAATACGTATTTGAATCCAGTGAAAGATCGTGGAGAAAAAATTGGTCGGAAATCGCCTCACGACTTTATATAGTAGTAAGTAAGCTGATGAGAGATGAAATATTTCAATGCGTGAAAAAATGAACAGCATCAATCTATAGAGTACAAAATTATCTATCAATAAGTATACACCACGACGCAGTAAAATTAATAATGTTTATTGAAATATAAGGCTACAAAAACAAACGACATCAAAACAATTTTTTGTCTAGACTAGACCTTTCGCATTTCTCACCAAAAAATGTCTTCCAAATACGACGACGTGATAGCAAATATTCGTCATATGTAGTATATTGTTTTTCATCCGAAAAGCAACATAAAAAGAAAAGAAATACTTTCCAAAAAGTCCCATCTTATTGATTATTTTTCATAATATGTAAAGTAATAGAGATAGAGCTGTCAACTTTATGGCCTTTAAATATCTAGAGCGAACTTCAATCTCCTCGTGAAGAACGCATTCGAAAAAGTGGTGCCTACCACCAGGAAGAAATGCCTGCTCAAAAATTATAACGATTTCTCTCCGAAGATAAAATTTTTTCATACACGAGCAAAATCGTTGAATAAAATTTGTCAGTACTATTGATGAGACGATGTTCCAAAGATGCTATCAAACGAGAAATTCAGGTTCAAAACCAGGTCGGACATATTGATGACGTCATCCGTTAGAAAAAGGCACCGCCAGTGAACTCATTGACTAACACGGTGTTGAAAAAACTCCCGTATAACTTCTTCAATTACCTGTTGAATCATCAAAAGCTTGTTGACTTTATAATGCTTTCTTTGGAGGTGGAAGCATGCTGTCGTTACATCTTAGCAGATACAGAAGGTTAATTCAGAACTATCGACCCATCAGTCTCCTCTGTTTGACAAATCAGCTGGCTGAAAGAGTTGTTCTGAGGGCTGAAAAATGAAATCAATGATTCTGTATGGTATATTCCACTGACCTTTGGAGGTGGAAGCATGCTGTCGTTGCCACTTAGTAGATACAGGAGATTGCTTGAGAACTATCGACCCATCAGTCTCCTCTATTTGACAAATCAGCTGGCTGAAAGAGTTGTTCTGAAAGGGATGAACAATGATATCAGTGATTCTAGATGGTATATTCTACTGACCTAAATGCTGTGAGGTCCTTCGATGAAACCATCTGCGAGCTGAATCAAAAGTATGTTCATCAGATGCTCTTGGACATAGAGAAAGCAAGCAAGAATGGCATGACGGTCTTCTGCACATAATGCTTTTTCTAGGTCCGGTTATCTTATGGCAATTTTAGGTTAGCATAGGGATCTTTGTCCAATGACTGGGAGATCCTGTTCAGTGTGCCTCAGGGAGCTGTTCTATTTCCCACATTACACAGTCTTTACGTAAGCGATTCACCGAAGTCAGAGCACGTAACGGTTATCTTTAAAGCTGATGATACGTTTCACCTGACATGGGACGAAAGTTTGGCTATCGAATGAAATCATATGTCAAGCATTTGGGTCTCATGATAGACTGACATGCGTCCAACATGTTGAATATCTTAAGGCAAGATAAACGGGGAATAATCCAACTCTATCATATCATAATGTGTCATCCACAGTTTCATATGAAATACAAACTTTTTCATACAACACAATGTTCAGGGTCGTCAGGCGCTGCTGCTAACTTTCTCGTGATGGAGGGGTTGCAAAAAAAGACAGTGGTGAATGCATCCGCAATAATCTGAAGTTGTCTTTTATTGAACTGTCCATGTAGGTTAAAAATTAGCATTCTTAGGGATCTGCAGAAGATGCTGAAAACACTATAAATGACTCCTCACACTTAAAAATAACTCGCTACAGAATTTATTTAAAACTTTTCTACTCAAAATGACAATATATTTCATTTGAAACCATGCATTTTGTGAAAATCTTAGGAGAACAAATAGAAAAGATGATTGCCAGAGTTTATTAGAACCCCAACTACATCTCTTCAGTGAATTCTGTGAATTTTTACAATTTGAAAAAATAGGATCAAAAAACTTACTGAAACCGAATGAAAATAAGATTTAATGATGATTTGGATTGGAAATGATGAGAGTCGACATCATAAAAACATTTATAATTTGTTCGGGGTAACACCCATCCCCAAATTCTCAATGGACGGCAATTACTCGCTATTTTTTGTGAATTCGACTAAAATTCTATGGAAATGGCCTGGCCGCTTTCACCCGCTCTTTTAATTGTGAAAGTCCAGTTTCAATCTCCGAGGAGCTTGGTTCACATGCTGGTCAAACTTTCCGATAAGCACAAACATAATTATTTCGTAATTGTTTCAATAATATTTCAAATAGAAATCAAATATGTGAGATGAATTATTGCCGAATTGATCTTTCAATGCCTGCAAAATTATTTTTAATCTCCTGATAATAATTGTCTCAATGGGGTGATGTGCAATAAAGAACCGCTCTTGCTGAACTCATTATCGTTTTCTCTAATCCTTTTGATTAAACAGATAATAGATATTAAAAAACTTCGGGGGCTTTTAATTAGTTTTCATTGTTTCTAGAAGATATTAGCATGTTTTTGAATATAAAGTATTTTAGATCCCCTATTATGAAAAAGTGTTGACTTCATTGTTATTTTAATCGAACAAAACTTTAATGGAATTTGTATTGTTATAAGAACTTATTTCTGCTGATTCATTGTTAAAAAACATTGGTGTGCATTTCGGGTGAGATTATAGATTTACAAAAATGTTTTAAAACTCCAATAAATCAAGTTTGCTTCATGAATAACTCCATAGATGTCATTGTCAAGTCGAAGAAATTAATAATTCCACATGGAAATTTGATTGTAAATGCTGAAAGTAAAATAGTTTTGGTGTGAAAATGAACTGGTCTGAGTTTAATTGGGAATTCAAGGGAAAGTTATTGTTTTACATAGACCTTTGTCTTTTTTTCTACTTTATTTTTTCATTTCTGTAAATGTAAGTAGAGAAGTCGAAGATAAGGAAAGGTTTTTCATCAACACCAAATCTCTCCAAGAAATTTCTCCGATATGAAATAAAAATGTAAATTATTTTCACACATGGACACATAAGTATGAAATAGGATAATAAAATACAAATGAGTTTTCATCAACGCCATGTATAATTATTTATGGCTTATTCAATTGACCATTTATATGCTTTGGATCATCTGATCATATGTTCCACTAGAAATTATATAGGAAATATACTTTATAACTACTGCAAGTACACGTACTTTATCCATTCTCTAAAACTTACTGATACAATGCATGGTGTTTTCTTTAACAACATTGAAGACCTTGGCTTCTCAGGTCGAATGGGCTAAAGTCGCAAACTGAGGTATTCATCATGGCCTGCCAGGATGGTGTCTTCAACACCTTAGTCTACCGCAGTCACGTGATAAGAATAGAGGTTCCTGACACAAGGTGCAGGGCCTGCCGCGAGTCGTCTGAGACTCTAATGTCCTGCATATGCAATCTCAGCCTATATCCATCGACATAACGTGGCCCTAAGAGTGCTTCATTGCCACCTACGGCACTTTTACGGTATTGACGAGACATCGGTGTTGCCCTATGCTCTAGGAGATGTTGAATCCGTTCTGGGGAACGAGAAGTGCTGAATTTATTGGAACTATTCTTTCCCCACCCTTAGACTCATACAAGCTGGTAAGCCTAATTTATTCCTTCTTGACCACCAGAGCAAGACGATATTTGTCGTGTAGTTTTCAGCTACCGGTGAGACGAATATCGTCCGAAAAGAGAAGGAAAAACGAATAAGGTATCGAGATTTTGCTTTCGAACTCCGCAGACTCTATCCAGACAACTCTGTCAAGATGGTTGTTCTGATTATTGGAGTCCTTGGTGGAATAATGCCCTCTCTACTCTCGAATCTCTAAATTATGCCGGCTTGTCACATTAAGGCAGAGATCTTAGCCGGACAAATGCAGAAAGATGTCATTCTTGGCTCAATGCGGTCACTCAGGGCACATAATTCTCAGACTCATTGATCACTTACCCCACGGTGTTGGGAATGGTTGTTGGTTGATAATGCTGGCACAGAGTTTTATAAAATAGTAATCAATAATAATTTCAATTCATGAATATAGATAAATGGAAGTCCCCAGTCGAATTAGTGAACCTGATTCGTGCTTAGGTATGAGTTACTAAATTCATCAACTGAATAACACAATAAAAAAAATTATTTATCATCAATATATTTGTGGGTGGTGAGACGTGGTGTACTTTCCAGCCATTTTTATCTGTTTTCTGAAACTATTCTCATTTTATATATTTCATATACTGTCTGGTAAATCACCCTATATACGAGGAGCTAGGTTGGGTTAGGTTAGGTCAGAAGTGAGTGGGTCTAGTCGATCCTCCACCGTAACCCACAAGGGTTTATTGAGGCTCACACCTATTCAAACTCAATCAAATGAACCCAGCTTCTTGACGAAGCCGATTAGTTCGTATTGTGAGTGATCTTTCAGGTCAGATGGTAATAATGTGTTTCTACCAAACTCTGAAAACCTGATTCGATCCACGGCAGGGCAGGCACAAAGTATATGCTCTGCTGTTTTATCACATTCTGAACAGAGGCGACACACACTGTCTTCCGACAATCCGAGTCTCTGCATATGATGATTCAGACGACAATGACCTGTAAGGAGGCCTGTTAGATATCGTAGTTCATCCCTACTAAATTCCAACAACTTTGGTTTCAAGCTTCGAAGGGTGAATGAACGCCTTGGAGTGAGCAAGTCCTGTAAGATTTTGCCAGAAGTCTTTGAAACTTCTTGCAATCCAGGTGTTCAATGTTTGTTTGGCAAAGCCTAAAGCAATGCCAATGATAGTTTCTGGTCCGATGAAGCTACTTGCAGCACCCTTCTTTGCGAAGGAGTCAGCAGCCTCGTTGTCTTCCAGGTCAGTGTGGCCAGGAATCCAGACCAAAGACAATTTTTTAAGTCTTCCTATTGAGGAGAGTGGTTTTTGGCAATTTGCCACCAACTTAGACATAACTCAACGCGAGAAAATGTTTAATGGCTTGTGTGTGAGGTTGGATTCTACCAATCTCTCCGCACACAATTCAATAGAGATTTCCGCTTGGCATACAGTCACATAGGTTCCTAGACAGGTTGGTATCTCTGTTCTGGATCTGCAACTGAAAACACCTGCACCACAGCCTGAAGGTGTTTTGGTCCATCTGTGAACCAACAACTATCTGCTCTGAATATTTCCTTCTTCC
>WOGR01007465.1:0-12395 GCA_015342045.1 Leptinotarsa lineolata | reverse complement strand
TTATGCAAAGGAATATTTTATTGTTTCTTATTGAAATAGTCTCTTGTTTTTGAGAGTTTGTTTTGCAAATATCAATCAAGAGTATGATTTCTAGTTCATGAGATGGAGCTGTTATCTTAGACGAAAATTTCATACATGCAGTCGAGCTGCATTCAAATCAATCTGCAAGGTATTTGTGGGATATTTTGCATAAATGTCTGTTGGGTATAATTCAATGACCAGCGTGGTATTATACCAGGGAAGCAGTTATTTTTCTACAAAGATTTCCCAAAACATTCTGGTAGGTGAGTTGGGAGAGGTGAATATTTCGAAATTATATTCTGAAATGTATATTTTCTTATCAATTCATCTATTTAGAGTGATGTTCGAAAAGTAGAAACAATGTATTTTTCTTCTTCTTTCAGAAGGAGAAAATTCAACCCTTCAAGAAAATGTAATATGTTTTCATAATATAATGTACATCCCAAACGAACGAAATGAAATATTACAAATTTTTCATAAAAACACAGATATACGTGAACGCGATAGGGCTTGAAAATTAGCTATGATAATGGATAAATAGATCAAAGTTCTCTGTCGTGTCTGTTTGATTGCAATAAACTCAAGAACTAAAGAATGAATTTTTACGAGTTTTTCACCCAATGAAAAAGTGACTCGAGAAAAAGATTCATATGTATAATTCAAACATGTTTTGTGTAAATTGGTTGAAATATAATGATGCTACTTATGCGAAGACAAGTTGTTGGTTGATAACAATTGAGAACAATGCTATACATAAAGTTGAAATTTTTTGTCTGTCTACTACTCCATCTTGATCATGCAAAGAAGTAACTTTTAGACACGAAATTGGAAGAAAAGGCCCTTTAGAAACACCTATTTTCATATAAACATTGAGTTACCAAAAAACACTACCAACTTTCTAATGAATACTTTTATATGAACGCTGAATAGTACGAAAAACACAAATATTCAAAAAAATTTTCCCCAGATATCAATTAGTCAGGAAAATATATCCCCTTCAAAGCTATACATCAACTATTGACTCTCTACACCCTTCATTGTCCATTTCAACATCCATACTTCACGGACGTTCATTGTGAATGAACCCGATTTCATTTAATTTCACTATACATCTTCAAGGTGACGAGGAATATATGGGAAAAACAATTTTTCCGTTGTCTTTTATTCCCTGTTCCTTAGGTATTCCCCATTCTTATAAATTTCATGATATAGTTCTTCTGGGAACTTTAGATTCAGTTTTGAAACGACAAACACTTCTTTGAAACAGGCATCAACCCCTCCTCAATGCTCTCCGCTGGAAAATAGACCTGGAAAGGAATGGCCTGTTGCTCTGGAAACTGACAATTTCATTGCTGAAACTACTTTATGATTCACAAAAGGGATATCCTGATTTGCTTGATTTTTTCGTTGTTCATTTACTAGATATGGCATATTTGAAGCTTTTTTCATAAAAGATAATATACACGGTGTTCCTTGATGATATGTGTACACTCACAAATGTTCCGTTACGAAAATTCGAGTTGTGAGAAAAAAAAAAGAAAACATTTAATATTTTTGAAACCAGTTCAAAGGTTTTGATGATATTTGGTAAGCAGTGACAGTCAATGAAAGTTCATATTTTTCAATGAAAAATAATAATTTTTAAATGAGTTTTTTCTGTGGCGCGCCATTTTTGGGTGAGAGAAACGGTAACAAAATGAAAATTATAAGATTTTGGCTTTCTACTAACTTGATACAAAAAAATGCGGGAATCTTCCAAAGGAGGAAAGAAGCAATCATTTTTGAAAGAAGTAACTCTGAACATAGATGTGTAGATCATTCAAAGGAGTAACTTGCAGACACAAAATGGAAGAAATAGGCTTTCTGAAACAGCTACTTTCATATAAACATTGAATTACACGAAAAAAAAATCTTTCGAAACAAATAATTTTATATGAATACTGATATATTATTGCACTTTTTTCTACCCAGTTTGTATTCCAAACATTTGTTATAGATTTGAATCAGATATCATTCACAGGATTTCTACACGATATATTAAATGAAAGATGGAAAAAAAATCAATTAGATGGAACTCAGCCATCCTCACTGGTAGATACCGATGTTTCGCCGTAAGACACTTGCCTTTGGGCTCTTCAGTACCAATCTTGATAATATTATAACAGAAATCACACAATTCATTCATAAGATACGATTTTTATGTCACGGAATAAGTTTTATCTACTTATGTTATCGATGACATCGTATTGACATTCATCCACTTATTTAAATCCCAGCGAGAAATATTGTTTGAATTAAAGGGGTTATATTCATTCATGTTTGGCAAAAGCCAATATATAACCATCACTAATGTAAATAAGGTTAAGAAAAGAACAATCACCACTCATTGAATACCTTTCTCATTTGGAGTATCACAAAGTTCAGTCTTGAGACCTGTGCTATTTGAAGCACATAATACATAAAGTTGACGAATCTGTTCCTGTGTGCGTGAAATTTGCTGATGACGTCGGCACGATTGAAACAGGTCCTTATCAAATGAGTAAACAACGTAAATACATGCAAACATGACATTTTCGAACTGGTGATCTGCTAGTAACTCGTTTGATTTCAATCCAGAAAAAACATAAATAATACAATTTTGTAATTATCAAACTCCAAACGAGTATTGATGTAGATAATCATTCGCTTCTATTGTCGAAAAGACCAAGTTTTTGGGTGTTGAGAATAGCAATAACTTGAATTTTGAAGCAAATTGCGATAGATTTATACCAAAATTACATTCGCCAGCATTCAAGCTACGAAATTTCTGCTATATTATGAGTTTAGATCAATTGAATATTATATACTATGCTGACGTGGAGTCGAGGTTGCGCTTTCGTGTCCATTTCTGAGGTTGGTCAACTAACGCAGGTGAGGTTGTTGGTTTTTTCCCAATATTTCAAAAACTATTAGATATTTATCAAATTTGATACAAGGCCCAGGAAGAAGATCAAATTATCAAAAAAAATCCTACCCTCTGATACTGTAGGAGCAATATTTATAATTTTCCCATAGGGTTGAAAATACGTCCTAAAACAGGTACTCTAGCTTACGCAAGACACACCAACTTCGAATCTTTAATGAAAAAATGTTATTTCAACTTATTAAATATCGAAATTCAGGATCGAAAATACTCAGACACCTACAAGATAAAAGAATGAACAATGATTCGCGGTCAAAAAATTTTTGTCATGGTATTACAGTTGGTTATGCATTAGATAATTAATAATTTCTTCTACTCAAAGAGAAACATTGCAAGTGCGATAATTATTACGAAATAAAAATCTCTCTCAGTCTCAGAATAGATTCCCGTTTAAAAAATGAGAAAATAGTTATTTTTCAATTTGTTATCAACAATAAATAACTTTTTTCACCACTTGTGATTAATATCAGTGAACCATAACTCAACTTCCTCTTTGATTTTGATTTTAATTGTTTGTTTAATTAACAATTTGTTGTAAACCGTTACATATTTTTTTCTCTTTCTACACAATATAACAAAAACAAACATGTATTGTTTTTTGACAAATTTCATTTCGAATATTTGAATTTCTGTTCTCCTTTTCACACCTGATTTTTTATATTTGAACTTATTTTAACTCATAAACTAATTGAGGTATGATAAAAAACTCAAAAGAAATTCAGCTCAAAATGCAAATTCTTACTTATTATTCATTCAATTTATACCATTTGTTCATAAAAAACATTTCAGGATTTTTTTCATTTTTCTAATCTTATGAATTATAATGAATATGACTATATCACTCATATAAAATTTCATCCTACGTAAATTCATCAACAATTTCAGCTTATCAGTTTAACTTTATTCACTTATTACTTTATGAATTACGAATGAAAACTGAAAAAAACCAAACTCCATTTTTTCTAAGTATTTGTTTATAACTTCTGAAATTTTTGCAGGCGAAGAAAAAAGTTTGACCACAAAGGCACTAGACTATTACACCTACTCAGCTATCAAATGTTCTGTTTTGCTGTCAATGTTTGAAGAGATATTTTATTGAAGTGATTGACTTTTGTTAACATATATAACTGTTATTATCAGCAAACATATATGGAGTAAATCCAGTATTCCACAGCCACCCTACGCTATACCCTCTGTGACGAATACGAAAAAATACGAACATCACTGTAAAAATTAAAAATGGCCGTGTACCACGTCGACAAAACGAGGGGTCCGATAAAACCCACCAATGAGAAGAAGCCTGGCCATCCACAATGGCAGGGTTGATTCATACACTTCAATCAGCGGCAAAGGGTTGCAAACCGATGAGGTCACCCTAAGGTGGGTGGGGTAGCATTAACCACCCTCATTTTATCAAATATCATGCTTTATAGAGAGTGTTTTGCCATAAGGGTACATGACAGTTTAGGGCGGTTATTTTATTCAAAATGTCGAAGAAAGTACGTGGATATTGAGTTATTTCTCTATTTACTTTCTCAGGTAGACGTTTCATCAATACAAATGTTCCATGAAATTATTTTCATTAACAAGAATATCAAAAAGTAGTTGAGAAAATGCTATTTTTGGCAAGATAACTTACATTTGTGATTTGATATGGAAATACATGGATCTGAAGAAATGGAAAACGATTACAAAGGATGTAATTTTGATAAATTTGGAGCGAAAATCTGAAACTATCGAATTTTCTACCTTCTGCAGCATGTATTCTATGTTGAAAAGTACTATTTCAGTGAAGAGAAATGTAAACATAGCCACTTTCTCAAAAGTTGTTGCATTTCTTAAAAGGAAGAATGTTGGCTATGACGTAAATAAATTAGAAGTCTCCAACAGCAAGCAGATCAATAAATTTGTTCGATAGATGACCTATTGACTATGACAAATATGACCTATCATATTGAAGATGTGATAAAAAAATAGCTTTTGTTTTTTATTTGTTAAAACCGGTTTCAGTTTGTTCAACCATCTTCAAGTAAACTGATGCATTTGAAAAAACAAGTCCTATCATCAGCTACGCTGATAGATTTCCTCGTGTGTTCTGATGATCCTGACGATATTACGACACTGGATGTTATTGATATACCTACGAGGCATTTCCGATTATATATTTATTAGTTGTCAAATAAAATCCATTTGAATTCAATTATTTGGGATACCATCTATTCTTTGAAGAATGTGGATGAAATGTTAATTTATTTCAACAATAGCTCTCTTTGATATTCATGCTCCTGTGCGCGTTTTTAGAACTACCAAACCACCAACACCTTGGCTAACATAGAAATCATACAAATCAGAGAGAAGGAATTGAAGAAATATAAGAGGACAAAACTTTTAACTGATTGGAAATACCTAAGTTTTGTCCTCGCGAACAAAAACTCAAAAACCAAGTGAAACACACTAAGATCTCTTCAAATTTTAAGACATGATAAACGATCTAAAATTCCCCAGGAACTCAAAAATGCATAAAAAATTAATTCATATTTCCCTAATATCAGTCATGCTGATAAATCTTCAGTCAACTTTCTCTTCTTGATAAATATGACACTCTTAGAGAAAATCCACAATTCCGTTTTTCAACCGTTACTTCCTTTTGAATCATATAACATTTATCTTCAATAAGGTCATCACCACTAACCTGTTTCCCATGGCATGGAAAAAAGCCCCAGTGATTCACATACCTAAAACTAGTAATCCCACTGACTTATTCCTACTACGCCTCATTAATTTGTTGCCAACGTTAATCAAAGACTTTGAACGAATTCTGAAAGAACAAATTACAGATTTTGTTATGAAACAAAATATTGTACCGGAAGATCAGTCTGGATTCCGTGCATTCCATAATATAACCACTTCTCTCTTGAATATAACCTACGATCTATTTAGATCAAGTGGTAACAATCAGCTAACATGTCTTACACAGAATACAGAAAGCTATTGCATGATAGATTTGCGGAAGATACTGCCAAACTGATTATAGAGTACCCGACATCACGAACCCAGTCAGTTATCATTGAAACTTCTATATCTGATTCCAGGCTAGTAACTCATGGAGTTCCACAAGGTTCCATCCTTGGACCCCTACTCACTGTACTACTCACATCAGATTTTTACCAAAGTGTAGAAACTTGTACAATCCACCACTATGCTGACGACACGCAAATATATATATAGCTTTTTCAGCTGAAAATATCACTCAGGCCCTCAGTAACATCGAAAAAGACCTTCAAACCTTATTTGACATATCTGCAGCGCATAACCTCAAACTCTATCTGTCAAAATCCCTAACAATGCTTTTTGGTCCCAAGTCAAAGCTTGGGCAAATATGCGATGACTTCAACATAAAACTAGCTGGAACTGCGCTCGAAGTCGTTGAAGTCTCTGAAAATTTAGGATTATGGATCGATTCCAACCTTAGGTTCACTAAACATATCAGTCAACTTTGTACTTCAAATGATGTACTTCGACAGCTATACCCCAGTCGGAATATTCTACCCACTAAACTAGAGCTAGAATTATGTGAGACTCTGGTGATGTCCAGAATATCATATTGCGATAGTGTATATGGTCCTGCATTACTTTAGGCTGATTCTGCTCGTTTATAACGAATTCACAATTCTTGAATTCGATTTGCATATGGAATTCTAAAATTTGAATACATTAGTGGCAAGTTTGCAGATTCCGGATGGCTCAACCTCGAAAAAATGCGTAAACTTCATCTCCTCACTCTCATTCACAAAGTTTTGATTACTGGTCATCCCACGTATCTTTTCAAAAGACTTATAACAATGCGTAGCCTGAATCAAGTGAATACCAGGAAACGCCATCGACTTCTTGTACCTAAACACTCTACTGCTCTATTTACACGAAGTTTCTCTTACGTCTCTTCAAAAGAATATAACTTCCTTCCTGATGAACATCTGGCCATTCTTCTGCTGAGAATGACAACGTCATGCGATTCATTTTCGATTCAACCATTTTGTTATAATTGTGTATCTTAGAAAACGTACATCAGCGATATTATTTGCATAGTTTTGATTTTTTATATATCTGTTTACTCTCAGAGTCGAGTTGGAAACCAGCTGTAGCTGACACTTCACCCATAATGTAAATACAAATCAGATATCCTTTATCCCTTGTGATGAATAAAGTCGATTATTATTATTATTAATTATATCTCCTATTTCTCACGTTCGTCTCTCGAATAGCAAACTGCATTCTCCGCTATCGAAAAAATGAAACTCGTATTTTTTGTAGAATGTTGATCATTACATGAATGTCACACAACTTTTTGATTAACATCCACATTAAGACCGTTCTTGATTCGATTCGAAGATAACTTCTGTGAGCTGTACCGCTCCATGAATATTCATCAGTGCACATTTGGTAATAAATTATTTATAATTTAATGAAGTAGCTGACGAATGGTTCAGTGTGAATTATAAGTGGATGTTTTTCATCGAGGAATAACGGATGAATGGGTTGCAAGATAGTGAATCAATCGGTGTAATATCATGAAAGAATTCAATTAAGTTGAACAATCGAATTCCTATATGTTCAAAGATCATACGTATGCCCAAGAAACCTTGGGTGCTGCTCAATAATCAGTAGAGATTTCTTGCATTAAATCTCCCTTGGAGTACCTTTTTCAGTGGCTTTTTCCAGATAGGTAAAGTTGAAATATGTGAAGTGATTCACATTTCAAAATTGGTAGTTTGGAACTTACGACGAGGTTGCCTTTTATATTTCGGGATTAGAGGACAGAAACAAGTATTAATCATCGAAAATCACTTTATTTTTTTTCAAAATATTCCCTATGAAGATCTATACACTTTTGCATGCGTCGAAGCACTCCTGTTTCAATCCAGTAAAATGAATCTATTTCATATCTTCCATTCGCCTCACACACGCTTCGGAGGTTTCAGCTGCCTCTTGCTCCATTTCCCCACTTCCCTTGATTTCAACCCTTCTGCCAAATCTCTTCCTGACACAATGAAGGAAGCTATCCGTATTCTTTCATGCCGGCGTTTTTAATCTTTCTACTGATGAGTTTTCAGGATATTTCAATCATTTCAAAGAGAAGGTGGTTTTATGCTTCAAATTTGATATGTGTGGTTGAACTGATTACTTTTGGAGCGGAAAGGGGAATGTTTGACGACAACATAAATGAAATAGAGATGATTACTGTGATTACTATTGAATAGTAATAGGTTGGCCAAGTTGCGATAGGTGAAATATTCTATTCCTCCACTTTCTCCTCAGAAAACTTTGAATCTATTTCTCTCAGATGATATTGAGCCAAGTTTGGTCGTTATAGACAAATTGGGTTGATTATCAAGTTGATTATCGGAAAAACTACGCATATTTGTCAAAAAATAGGTGAACACTCGAAAATATTTCCTTTGGGATGAATATATTCTGGTTTTGATGAATGAGAAAGGTTTTTCCATCTATCAATCAATCTGGAGTCTGTGTTTACAAGCCCTTCGTCCATGGAAATACACAGAAAACTGCTCCAGATGCTATGATGACGGTGCCAGCAAGTGGAATTTCTCTCCTATTGCTGTTGTTGCTATTGAATTATTGGAACTTGTTCAACAGATCTGGATTCCATCGTTTAACAGCAGATTTCAGAAGCTCACAGATTGTCCTGTAAGTCATCACACATTTTACTCATCACGCGTGTGGTTTGTCTATTTATCCCAAATAAGGTTCAATGCCGTTTATTGAAGAGGTGAAAGACTGAATTTACGATTGAAAAATAACTCGCATGGTAATGTTTTCTTCATCATAGCAACGAACAAACAAACCACAACCAAAACTCTGATGTTCAGTGGACAAATATGCTAAACATTCCATCCTTACAGGCCATGATGAATCATTGAGTTAATACACTCAAACTCACTCGATATGGAAAGCCCAGGTCAGGGGCTCTGATGAACCAAGTTCTTGAATGTTGTTGAAGGAGACCCAGTGCATTGGTCTATCCTTTTGTTGCATCAGGAGTGGAATTATATCTGCGTCTTGTTGAAAACATATGAATTTCAGCGTTCACCCGCAGAATTAGAAAGCTTTCAAATCGTCCTGGAGGCCATCACTTGCTCCACCTTAAACACGTGTGGCTTCTGTATCTTCATTTGAAAACTGTTTCCACGTCATATACATTTCATAGTTGGTGAGGTGTAACCTCAGTTTTGGATTGTAAAATGCATTACATGATAATGTTTCTTCATCATAGCAAAGGAAACTTCAGCTTTCTCGCAAGTATCTAAGGCTCTATTTATTCCAGCTGGTTTCATTCGAGTCCAATGTGGCATGTTGAGATTACTTCCACAACCTCCTCTGATAACTGATTTATTGATTTTGAATATTCAACAGCAGGTGAAAGAGCTACGTAGCCCCATCAACTTTGATACGAAAGATGTTTCCCAGATTCTTGTAGAAAAGTCAGCATACTTTGGATGTACCTCAGTCCACAAACAATGGCTTCTAGTTTATCTCCTGATGAACTCTGACTATAGTTCATCTCCTGACGACTTCAACATGGTTAGTAAAATGCGAATTCAGGTGATTTGTCGTTACTATCAATTCTCAAACCATCCGCTCTATCATACTGGTTACCTATCAACAAAAATAAATAAGAGTATGAATGTCAGATTCAAAAACTTTTACTCAAGTGATGCCACCATTCATGAGATTTTTTAGATTTCGTAAAACAATAACCATTCTGACTTTATATTTGAGTAAGATCGCTCGACTACAAACCACTGAAGACGAAATAGATGATGAGTATGTTTGCAGGTATAAAAAAATATTCTTGTACCAGAAATTCTCATGGCAAGAACATATTTTCTCGAATGGAATTCGTAGAATTATTAGAGTAAATATCATCCCATTTTGGTGGCGAAAAAGGATCTCAACAGCGGTGATGTTCTTGGTCATTACTTTTTGTTTTCCATGAGGGATATCGCAACTCTAGAAGTCTCAGTCAACAGTATTGATATAATAATATAGAAGATGTAGATTGAAACCGTGTATGCTGAAACTGCTAGAAGCAATTGCAGTTCACGGCGCGTAGTATTTGAGTTCGTTCTTGTGCTCCAGCAGTGTTTTTTGAGGTTTCAAGTCCCAGTAAAAGTATTTGAATGACTTAGGAATTGCTGCGATATCTTCACAGAATTTGTAGCAACGATACAAATGTCTGGCTTACGGCTATGTTCTGTTCAAGAAAAAAGGGCCAGAGATTATAGTAAACGTATCACGATCTCTGATAAAAGATCACGACAAAGATAAACCACGACGAACCATGCTCATTGAGGATTTTACGATATACTTTTTCTCGTGAAATAAACAACTTTACAATTTTCACAGCTTCTCTGAGGAAATATTTGTATACTTCCTTTTTTATCGAATACAATCGTCATTCATAACGAAATGACGAAAATTGGGATGTACGAAGTGTGGCTCCATCACTGAGTTGCCTGACATCCCCTCTCCACATGCCAGCCAGTTGTACAACACTAGCTTGCTCAACTGGGACACAGACCTATTCGTATCGGACTGGGCCTCTGATGCTCGTTACAAAAATGTTGGACATTTCAAATAAGCAACGTGTCATTGTGATATTTTGAGTAAAGCCAGATGAATCCTCAACAGATTCCCATATCTCTCACAACAAGTATATGGAGATGAATATGTAACACAGGTTTTGAGTAGTATAAGCGTTTCAATGAAAGGCGAGATAATTTTAAAGACGTCCAGGACGTCCATTGGAAAGCCATGTTTCCTTTTCGTTATTGCAGGATAAACAGTGAATGAAGAATATTATTTTGGGGGTCTAGCTACTCTCCGTAAGTAAGTAAGAAAGAATTGACCAAAGTTGTGGGAAGACATAAACACAACCAGTGCATGTGTTCCAGCTCTCATGCACTGGTTGTTACAAGTTTGAGATCCCTGTGTTGAAATGTTCTCCGTACACGCCAGTGGAAGAAAGTATAATGCAGGGAATACAGTGGAAGTTGTGAAGAAAAAAATCCTGTTACTTTCTATCCAAACCTTGTAATTCCTGTTCAACAATACCACTTGATTCGGAAATTCTTTTGAAAACAGCTCATGAGAATCACGATAATCGCCCGAAGTCTCTTCTGGAATTCTCTTCTCAAATTTCAGGCATTATGACGGACCCCCTATTAATCAGCGCATAATGCTGAAGAACCCTCGAGAATACGAAACAATGCTCTCCAGCGATCACTTAATGAAGTTCGAAACCCCATTATTAAATTAAGAAATGACGAAGTTGACTGTAAATAGGTAACTCAATACGAGGAATTTCAATAGCAAAAATAATGATACGAACGGAATCGTCCTTAGGGAAGCTGGGAAATTTTCGTTTGTATTGGTATGGAAGAAGTTTTGAAGTTTGATGGGTTTGACTGAAAGAGAGAAGTGAAATCTGTAGTAACTGGGTAGATTTCAATTTCAATTCCAATCAAATCATTTTCGAAGTATCATTTTGAACCATTGTGGAAATGGAGCTTTGTGCTTTATTCAAACTCCGTTTCTATCTTTTCAGTCTTTATTTTTTCTCAAATTATTTTTCTTCAAGGACAAAAAAGCAAGCACTACAGGAAAATCCTTAAGGTCATATAAGAGCGGTGCCTGTGCGGAAGTAGAGATCCACGTTGGATTTGAATCGCTGGAGAATAAATTCATTTGGAAAACGTTCTCAGGAATTCAATTTCACGTTCTCAGGAATTCAATTCCAGGTTGCAAAAGGCAAAACCAAAGAGAAAAATATAACTTGTACTTAGCTTGGATCAGAAGGCAAAATAAATATGGAAAACAATCAACAACTTTATTTCCCTTGTACAATAGTTATGGAAATACTATAAAAATATATAAAGGAGTATATTTACATTTGATTCGTTTCTATGGTTGAAAGGAGTACCTGAGGAATGCCTCGGTCCTCAAAGGCAGCAGAGACTTGTAACCATTTACTCGACTCAAGAGGGGTTTAGAGCTCACATGAGAATGCCTCAGGACGTTGGTTTGATGAGGATCCGCCTTCACCCAGTACACGGTCTCTCGAGATTATGTGAAACAATGAAACGAATCAATCCTTAGAATCTCTATTCTAGATTTTAAGAAGGAAAGTTGTTTACAAACAAGGTTATGAAGCTTCAAAACCAGTTGAAATAAAGGAAATAACAGTGTATATTATTTCAATACTGAACTGAAAATTACTGACAAAAATATATATTGACTTTAATAAATGAAGGTGTCAAATCCTTCTCACAAAAAGAATGCCAGATAAGCAATAATTAAATGTGCATACACCCAGGAAGAATGATAACTTGTT
>WOGR01007464.1:0-12395 GCA_015342045.1 Leptinotarsa lineolata | reverse complement strand
CTTCCACAATTAGCTAAAGAAATAAAATTGATGCAAGAACTTGCATCACCTTGACCAGGCTTTATACACGAGAGAGCGCTCGGTATCTCCAAGGTTTCTTTAATGATACTGTCTGACCTGGGATACATATCTACACCTTAGGATGAGGCTGCAGGACGTAGAATGGACGTAAAAAATCTTCTATTTTGCAATGTCATCATTCCATGAAACTGAGTAGGTACTTCTTCAGAATGATGTCTGATAACTTCGAAAGTATTTTTCTGGATGATTTTCGTGGCACTAACTCATCATGTACATTACCCTTTATCTCTTGCCTCCATCAGAAGTTTGTGTACATGCTCTTGGTTGAATAGTTTATTCATAGTTTCACTACTTTGAGTATAAAAAGACTCCCGACTACATTTTTTTATTTCCTGTCATAGATTTTTGGTAGAAACCTTTGAAATCACTGTATTCATCAATTAGAAACCATTCGTGCACAATATTTCCGTAAACTAGGAAATACTAATCATTTACAGTAACCTGTAAGAAGATGAGATTTTAGTTTCTGTTAGAAATAACCATTAACATTTGTTAACTTTCAATGATTATTCATATTTCTTATCATTTTCTTAACCCTTTGTAGAACCTAATTCAAGTATTTCAATTTTAATCGTTCAATCTTGCAATTCATCCTGTATGTATAAAAATCTCATCTGACAGGAGAAAATTGTTGACGGAAAAACGTCAAATTGAAAGAAAGAGATTATTATTGGAATTCTCTTTGAGAGTCGTTTGAATTAGGGACAATCGTAAGTTGAATAATGTTTTGTTAAATTGTTTACTTTCTTATTTGCGTTCTTTTCAGGAATTTGAGTATATATAGAAATATACATTATACATTGTAACATGTATAAAGGTGCCCTGTTGAATAAAATTATTTGCTAGTAAAACTAGTTACAGTGCTTTATTAATATTTACTGCAAATTGGTCTCTCAGTAACCTATTCAAACTTAGTATCCTCAACAGTTTCCATTGATGCGAGTTCTCTATTTCCTATAGCGTCCCAATTCCTCTGCCCTATAATACCTCAGGGAAGTACTAGAGAAAAATAATTTCAATAATAAAGAAATTGATGAATTCATTTCTCTCACTAATTTGTGTGTTTCCAGGTAGGAGGTTGCTTTTATGAACAACAGCAGGGGACGGCTGTGGAGTATTTCCCTAGGATATGGCTGAGGTATGTGAATGATGTTTTTGCGATATTCGATATTGTTTCCGTTTCAAATAACAGATTTCCATCAATGAAATTCACATATGAATTAGAAAATGAAGTGATGGATGAAGCCGTTACTACGTGGTAAGAGATCATCATGAATAATGAGAAATGAAAATTTTCCATGTTTTTTACCACTTTTATTCGTAACTAAAGTTACTGCAGTTTAGTGCTATAAGGACATTTTCAAACTCTTACATTGAACTACATTACATTAAACTCATTTTTCATAGAAAATGAAGGAAAACTTCCATTTCTTGACGTTTTGGTAATAAGTAGTCAATGTGGAAAGCTAGAATATGATGTATTCAGGAAGGAAACAAGTACTTACAGGCATATTTCTGACAGTTTACATCACTGTGGACAGCACAAACGTGTTGGGTTGAATTTTCTAGTACATCGACTTTTGAAGTTTCTTGTCAAATATAAAAAGTTCGCAAAAGAAAAAGCGACAATACAGTTGATAGCAGTCAGTAACGGTTTTTCGAGGGGTATTGCGAAGGATATTATAAGGAAGAAGAATTTTAGGTTGAGAATGAACGAAATCTCGACTTTCAGAAACGACGAAAACCATCATGAATATATCTCAGTTTCATACCACCAATACACGAAAAACTCTCGCAATATTTTCGAGGAGCTAGGTATGAAGGTGGCAAGTCATACACTACAGATCCTGTTAGGAAATCCAAAGGACCAAATCGAGAATTCGGAAAAGTCTGGAATTTACGAAATCAAACGTAAGGACTGCGATGCAAAATATTATGGACAGACTAAAAGATCTATTGAAATCAGATATAAGGAACACTTAGAACACTTTGATATGGAAGTCCAGAAGAATCAGCAGTCGCCCATCATATATTGCAATAAAACCATTCCATAGACTTCAGTTCATTAAAATTAGTTCGACAACTCAACTACAACAGGCATCTACATGCCTATGAGAGCTTGGGAATAAGTCAACATAATAATATTATGATTAACGATGGTGGACCAATACCTAATAATTTTGATATATAGCCTGTTGGAATAATATTTTTAGTTATCAGAATTACCTGACTAGTAGATAAGACAACAATGTGAAATTAATTTTGAAACGATAAGACGCAAGTACCTAGTAGAGGTATCTAAAGTATAAATTTGGCACAACATTGTATGTAGAATTAGTTTATTCTTCCTCCTGAAGATGATCACTCGGTAATTCAAACACGAGTCGAGGTGGTAGAAATAATGGTTTGGTGTTGGGATAGAACTCCAGTAATATTCATTACTACACCAAAGGTTCCAAACCGTGCATCACAAGTAACCACTCGACAAATTCAAAACATTCAAACGAATATTCTTCAAACAAACCCGTATCTGAGCCACACGGAATAAGGCACGAGCATTCGTGGCATTTTCTTTAGTGACTAAAAAATTTGTAATATTTTTACAATAACTACCTGTATAAAGTAGCATGGAAAAAATAAAAAATTCCACCCTTACGTCGTCGAAAGAGACCTCAGTCCTTTGTGAATTTGAATTCTTGAAATACTCAACCCTTTCGGTGAATGTCAAAGAACATACGGGTAGATCAACTCTTCAAGAACACTGGAATTACTGAAAACAGTGGCGTAACGTCCTGCAAAAACATGTCCGCTTTTCAGTAGATTCAGGTAATTATTTAAAAACCAGTATGGAAATCCGTGAGCATCCATGAAATGAGTTTGAGAGGATTAGAAAAGTTTTTCGAAAGTATCACTACAAGACTTCGAAAACTTTGTTATTTTGCCATGAGAGCAGCCAACATAATAAAACCACGAGTTCATACTACGAAGGGTTCTACCATGCTGCTTACTTTACCCCACAATAGTTACCACTTGGCAGAAAGAAATAATAAATTTCAAGAATACTATACAAGAAAAACTCAGCAATATCTATTTCTATCAACATATTCGTCCATAAATTGCGATAGTTTTATAATTATCATGTCTGTTCAATTTATAGTAAAAGGAAACTGATATTTAGTTCTCCATCCTCGTTTTGATTTGACTTGATTTAAGTCGAATCTAAATTCGTTATTATTCCAGACTTTTTCCTGAAACTCTTTCGATGAACGTCTTTATCTTTTCCAGGCTACTTTGAAAATATAGATCAACTAAAGAACGTAAAAATATTTGCATTTTTGTATAAAATTCAGTACTTTTTTCTCGTTTTCTTCGTGTTGTCTAAGAAGTTTTCAAATAGTTACTCAACATTTATCATGGATAATCTGCATAAATTGTGATAGTCTTTCAGAAGATAATGAAATCTTTTCGGAAAATGTTCAGAAATCGTCACATTCATAAACTGAACCATTTTACTAATATACTGTTTGATTATCTCAAATATTCAAATTTTCAAGCAAAGAAATGAGCGGCATGATATATCTATAGATAGTATCTAGCATTTGCTTTCTATTATCCACACCAAGTTGGGGTTTTGCTAGAAAACAAATACAAAATCCATAGCATAAGATTAAACTTCTCAGTTCAAACTGAGGCGAAACATTATTTAAACCGAGGTGAGTTCATTCTTGAAATATATAATTATAAATACAAATTATAACTTTTTCCACACAGCCCATGTATATTTCACTAAAATGCATTTATAATAAGATTTTGGTTTTTTACCATCCAAAGTTGAAAATTCGTATAATCCCTACAGAAAAGTAAAAAGTTCATTTCTAATTCATTACAAGCAAGACATATGATCGTAGTCATTTACTTACAACTAAACATAATACTTGTTATTTTCTAGTCATCGTAAACAACTTTAATTTTTTCTCCTCGGTATAATGCACAATTATGATTATTTTTTTTTGAAAGTATATTATTATGGAAACTAATAGTTTGAATAATAGCCAACTCACAAATTGAGGTCAATTACCTGCAATACACTTCGAACGTTACACCGTGTTGACGAAATATTCAAGTTTTTTTTTTATAATAATAATTTATTGTTTCATTGAAATACATGGATATAGTATATGAGTACGGAAAGTATAGCGCACCACAGATACAATGAAATATAACATAATCCATGGAGTTATTTTTGATTTGAAAAAATTGAGAAACTTGAGATCCCTAACTGATTTATCTATCATATTGTTCAATTTTTTACCAAGATAATCAAAACTGTATCTCGTCAACTTATAGTTGATCATTTCTATTTGAAACTGCTCTAGTTTCAACAGTATCGTAAGATAATGCATCAGATGGACTGCAATTTTTGTGGGTTTTTGAAGTACAGTTCTGTGACTGTTAGGACTCTGAATTTTTTGAAGAGAAGATTTTATGGATATTTTCTAGGTTTCCGAAGGCAGATTTTGATGTTGTATTTCTGTACTGTAACCAATGGTTCCATGATTGTTTCATATACAGATAAACAAGCTATTATGGAGTACTGCAGTAAGCTCTGTGTGACAGCATAGTATCAGTATTTGAGATATTTCTTAGGGAGTGAAATTTATAGGTGGTTTTCCTTATTTTTGAGACCAGATTAGATATATAGTATTATTCTTGAAAGGAATTGCCACTTTTTTGTCAATATTCAAAGCAATTGAATTATTTTTCAGCCATTTCCTGACAGACAAGAGATTTTGGTTTGTTAGGTCAATAACTTCGGGCCATGAGTTCCCCTCGATAGTAATCGCTGTATCATCGACATGAACAGGGAAATTCCCCTGAATATCTAGAGATAACATGTCGTTCAGATGAATAATGAATAAAATGGGACCCAGGACCGTACCTTGTGGAACTCCATAGGTAACAGTTTTGTATAGTTGATCTATAGTAGCTTGCTAACCCATGCTGTATTTTAAGGGGATCCTCTTGAAAATATATGATACATCACGAACGAATTGCTAGGCTCAACTGTCCCTAAAGCTGCGTCACAGTATATAGATACAGGTTGGTAGGCCTGTGCCAAGCGTCACGTTCGGTTCGCCTTCGGCACGCAGTGTCCAGCATGACGTTCACGTAGTTCAGTAGTGTGAACTATACAATACTCCAGTTCTTTTTCATATATTGTCATTCGTGTGTTCGATATGATAATGAGCTGTTTGTCGGAAACGTCTTAGCTCTGCTTCACAGTTGGTTAATCATAGAGACCAACCAGTTTTGAATTCCTGCTGACCATAGCAGAAACAGTTCACTATTATTATTATCTTCATGTTTTTGTTCTGAGACACGATAGAGGTTTACAGTCACCGGCAGTTCAGTGAGTTGTAGTTTGACTCAACAGCAGCATTTGTGTCGAACAGACAAACCGGAAAGAAAGGGGATAATCCGTCTCTGTAGATCTGCTTCAGTTTTCGACAAACTAGTGTGATTCGACTTGTTTGAGCACCATGTAGATAGCGTAGATAGAGGGCATTACCAAAGACAATGTGTTAGAAGTTGTAATGAAAATAATTGACTATTTACCAATATTCGCAGGCTATTCAGTCAGAACAATTTTCGCAATTCATATTCTCATCAAAACAAAAAAAGGTAGGTATGCAATACAGAAAATTGAATTTTTTCCTCACTTCCAGAAATGACAAACTCACATTCGAATTAATTCATTTAGTTACTTAACTATTAATATAATTCCAAGCCCATTAAGCTAATAACTATGGTAAAATATTCAGGTCGTTCTTTTCGCATTGTTGGAAAAAACCTTGACTATTTGAATCAATACGTTGTATTACGCCCTTCTGTTATCAATTATCAACGTTTCTTCCTGAAATACCTAAATTATAAATGCAGTTTTTATAAACATGTTTGGGAAAATGCCCTCCACCGTTGTTGCTTTTCTGAACCTCCCGGAACCAAAGGAATATACAGGTCACTGTTTCAGGTCTGCTTCTTTGCTAACAGAATCAGGAGCAAATATAACGGATATTAAGGAGCACGGGAGATGGAAGTCTACAACAGTAGCCGAGGGTTACAACTATCAATCTATTTCTTATAAAAAGGCTATTGCTGAAAGAATAATCCCAACAGCGTTATAGCATCGTCCTCTTCACTTCAAGAATTGAATGTTAATGCCCATGAAGTTGTCAGCTCAGCTAGTTCAAATATATTACAAGGCTCTTCAACATCGAAAATTATTAATATCAACAGTTGTTCTAATTGTAGTTTTCATATTAATTTTCATAAATAATAATAATAATGTTATTATTGTATATGATACATTTGTAACAGAATTGAATTTTATCTATATCTATGATTCATAATAAAACTTCCTTGAAAATTGAATAATTATGTTTTGTTCATTGCTATTTGGTCGAAAAATATCGTGTTGAGAATACTTTCAACATTAGTGTTTGAAATATTTTCAACACGCTACTTTCTAAACATCATCTTTTTAATACTCTTGACAACCATCAAAAATGTCACTTTTACAGTTGTACAAAATAGTTATATTCGATGTTGCCTCTGATGGTATTACTGTGACAATTGGTCGATGATAACTGAAGTATGTGTCAAAAGTATTGAACATAACATTTTTATTATTTATCCAAAAAAAATATAAACGTGTTGATAGAAACTAAAATAAAAATTAGTATATTCTGATACAATTTGATCAATTAAATCTTACATAACAATTATAATATGTCTTACGTTCAACTGATCTTGTTGATGTCCAGTTTGAATAATATTTTGTGACCCCTGTGATGATTTTAGGGTACTGAAATATTTATTAAAAATATATAATTGAAATATCCATGAAAAAATTTTAATGTGGCTTTGAAATACTAGTAAACTCAAGAATCTCAGCTAGTAATTGTGATATATTACTGAAGATCTTAAATTATGAATACAATAACAAATGTTTCCATATAATATCTTGTTAATAACATAAGAAAAACATTCGTGCGCTACTCGCCATCAGCTGATTTTGAAAAACAATTTTGTCAGTTTTCATGAAATGTATTCTTCAAGCAATTATTTCAGTGCATTATTTCTCATAAAAATGAAATTAAAACTATTCAATAAATAATTTGAAAATTATATATGCTATGAAAATTGTGTGAATTTTAATTTGTCAGGAGAGTAGATTTCGCTGACCCTTGAGACTGACCTAATATACGCGGGCTTATTGCACAAATGAATACACTAATTATAAAATATGAAAATATAATTGACTTACTGATGACTTGATAGTGTTTCATAGTGTGATTTTGCTTTCTTTGCAAGAGACTGCTCACTTTCACGTTCTGAATTATCACTGTCAAACATATTTCATTTTTAATTATTAAAAAAATATTCATTTAGTAGAACACAGGTTATGTATTTTGTGGGAAATGCAACGGTATACACTATAGGTATCCGAACTCAGTGTGGCGAGAGAGATAGCGTTACGCCGAACCAGTGGGAAAAAAATCACAGAATCGCTTGTACGTGGCGATCCGTCGACACGATATGCGCCGCCATGCCAGCAATCGGTTTTACGTGTGGCTAAAGATGTTCTACATCAAAAATATTAATTTAGTAGAACACAGGTTACGCATACTGTAGTAAACACAACTGTATACACTATAGGTATCCGAACTCAGTGTTGTGAAAAAGATTGTGTAACGCCGAATCAGTAAGAAGAGAATCTCACAGTAGCTTGCGTATGGCGACTCGTCGCCACGTTATGCATCGCTACTCCAGCAATCGAGTTTACGTGCTACTACAGATGTTATACATCAAAAAGTTCAATGTGGATTCAACAAGTGATTTCTTGAATCAATTCCATTTATATTTCAGCACAATACTTTCAAATTCAGTTTCTCTCTGAATTTATGGAAACCGTGTTGATCCTTGTTGAAAACATAGTTATCCCCATCACTGATCTCCACTTCCATCAAAACGTTCCATTCCTTCTGTCTCGTTCAGGATAAGGGTTCGAAGGAATTTGAAGGAAAGAGACGGAAAATAGGAAAGAGTAACGTGAATGGTATTGGGAGGGTTGAATTTGTACATAAACGATACCTATTCATTGACAATACGGGTTTGACTCTCTTTGTCTTTGCTAATTAAAGACGAAGTCCGATCAGTTCGAACAGAGTTACCAAAAATGTTGCTGAAATCTATTCAGAAAGTGGAGGAGATACGAAATTCAGAATCCATAGTCTCTTGATTTCGAGATTCATTTTATTATATAACAAAATTTACCATTATAACTGATTATGCACTAGCAGCTTTTTCAGTAAGTTATGACTTAATGCCTGAAGGTTTGCAATCATGGTACATTAAAATTGGGATTATTTTTTGTCAACATAAGAACCTTCAATATCGCTAGTCAGTCATAAGTGTCAGTGGAAATAATATCTAGGAGTATCTTCGACTTTTGATTTAATGTGATGAAAAAAACTCGTTCAATAATGGAAGTGCAAAATTTGTTGACAAATAACAAATGAATATTATGAATTGATTACCGTATTTTCATATTCATCCAACATATTGAGAGTTATCTCTTTAATGATCCAATATATTGCTTCGCTGAGGACAGCACACTTGTTTAGTTATTTCATTTGGATTTCAGGACATCGGCTTAAGTTACCAACGCCTTTCATGGTATCCTATAAGCGTCGATTTAGGCGACGTTTGGTTCATCTCACAGCTCCAGTTCTGCTTACCAAAAATGGCCCACTTGGCACACCGATTCGAGTCTCGCAGCTTCATAAGAGTTCGAGCAAGCCAGAGATCTCACTCACTTGAAGTTTGAGAATAGGATGAGTTAGTTTTTATCCGAATACCTCTAATCATTCGCTTTACCGGATGAAACTCGTACGCGACGAGCGCCAGCTATCCTGAGGAAAACTTCGGAGGGAACCAGCTACTAGATGGTTCGATTAGTCTTTCGCCCCTATACCCAGTTCCGACGATCGATTTGCACGTCAGAATCGCTACGAACCTCTATCAGGGTTTCCCCTGACTTCGTCCTGACCAGGCATAGTTTACCATCTTTTGGGTCCCAGCGTCTACGCTCTTGGTGCGCCTCTTCTCGCAATGAGAACGGGACGCCCTGGGAATGCGGAGCGGTCGATGTTATGAACCAATTGTAATTATGGTTTCAAAATTCATCGAAATTCTGAAATATTCAAGATTAACTTTTCCTTACAACAAAAATGCTGCCTCTCGTCGCGTGTTTCGCTAACTAATTTATCATCCTCGGGAGATGAAGTGTCGACTTTTCAGGGTGGTCGTTCTCAAGAGGGTGATATAGTTGGCTGATGAAAAAATATATTTCAACTCATTTGATCACTGATTATTTAACGGAGGTTGATGTCGGCTGGTTTTTTTTTCAATTGTACTTTTTACGAATACTTCATTGTTAGAACTGAATATTGATAGTAATTAGTCCCTGGCGCAAAATGAATCTTGAGAAACATTTTTCCACACATCAGAACTTCACGAGTTACTATTGTTCGTTTTGTTTGACCGACATATTCTTTGTCGCAATCCTCATAGCTCACCGTTGCCATCATTCTGTATTTTGGGTTTCCAACACTCGTTGTAATGTACGAGCAGTTTCAAACTTTGTTCACTTTTTGCGTAATAATCACAAGTAGCAATAACAAAATTGGTGGGTATGATAGATAATCAAAATAACAATTAGATTGTACGCTATCAGGTTTTATGTCGCCAAAAGATCTTACTTTTTACCGTGTAATTTCTAGCAGGAGGCATACCAACTTTCATTTTACCGATGGTTTCATGTTTACCAACTGGTTGCCGTTTGGTAATAACAAACTAATACAATAATCAGAACTAAGAATTAATCATGGTGTGTAGGCTTTCACGGCCGCTGTCCAACAAATTTTCAAATCTTTCTGGGTTGATTAGCCGTGGTCTGTGGGTTAATATACTCGACATTTTGTCTGCTACTGCGGTAGACATTATCAAAGGCAATGCGCAAACTGAAAATGGTCCTGGTGCGTTTGTACTTGTAATAGCACTAGGTGTCGAACGGCCGACTGCTCTTGTAGCTTATTGGTCCTACACTCCTTCAATCATTGGGAGAATGAAGTGCCGATATTCATATATTATTGATGTTTAAGCTCTCTTCCTTACAACTGGTATTTCTATGTCCTCTCTGATTAGCCTCCGATAGTACACTCTGGTTTCATGAAGAATTTGTGTGCGTTCGAAGGTAATGCCATCAATATCTGGTATACAACCCTGCAGACCACGGTTAATAAACTCAGAAACATCGGGCAATCTACTAAGAAACAATTCAAAGACTTTCAGTACCAAAATGAAGATTCGTTCGAATAAATATGAAGTGTTATAATTTAACCGTGAAGAATTCTTGTCATCTCCTGATGATGCAACTTGTTTAGCCTGAAACGCGCATCGATATTAAGTGCTCTAGGTCAATCAACAATTTTTTTATAATGTAAATTTTTCTGAATTCTCCACCATACGACAAAACTGTTGACAACTGCTGACAACCTATTAGAGATTAGAGATCACAGGGATGACAAAAGAAGTTCTTTGAACCATTAAATGCGCCGGACTGTGGACGATGTCCATCGTGCGGGTTTCGAATATCGGCAAACCGCGCATTGCCACACTCGTTCCTTTCCCATTCTCGAATTTGGATTAAATAAACTAACAATTAATTTGGAGTAGAAAGACCGTTTCAGATGACCATTCAGCGCAAAGGAGGTTTCATCATCGGAATATTGTTATTCTCTTGGAGTTGAGAGAAACTGAAATGAGAGCTCTTTAAATAGAGGGAAAATCGACATTCGAGGACACAATTTTTTTTGAAAAGGGATCTATCATTTTTGAACATTGGGAGCGAATTACTTGTTGCAAACAACAGGAAATATTTGTCAGTGGTGAATATGATAATAAATACGACACTATTCATAAGGATGGGGATGTAAATAACCCATCGAAATACTAACCAATTTTGCTCATAATCAGTTTAGCCAAGCTAATGGAAAAATTGGTAAAATCTCAACTTCAAAGCATCTTACTATCGAAAAGAAAGGGGGCGTGTGTCGCTGCAATATTTTATGATTTCTCAAAGGCCTTTGATTGTGTGAAGCAATAATTCTGTGGTGTCAGAAATGGGCGTTTGAAATGGTTTTGAAGTCATATTTAGAACATCGTAAACGAAAAGTTTGACATGGCATTGAGTCTGGTGTAGGAGTTATGGAGTGGGGGTTCAGTTCTTGCTCTAATACTTTACTTATCTTATCTTTCTCATCAGTGACATCACTAAATCAAATATCTCGGCAAATATCTCTCTTTTTGCGAATGATACAACTGTTCTGTGGCATAGTAAAACTCTTTGATACAATGGAAAATGCAATGAAGTACTGGTGTGAATCCAATTTTCCAGCTTTGAACTTGAATGGAACCAGTATGATCACATTCCGCTGCACTCTTCCTATGGCAAATGATCAGATGAATAAAACATCACTAACGGAATTTTTTGGTCTCGAAATTGATAACAAATTGAAATTTGAATGCGATATTGAATCTTTGTGTGAGAAACTGGCATCAGCTCGTTCCGAAATTAGATTAATCTTTAATGACGTAAATTACTTCGCACTTAGATCTGCGTACTTTGCTTCGATAGAATTTCAGATGAGGTATGGGATCGCATTCTGGGGTGTCTGTAGTACTAATTCATCTGAAAGTGTATTCATTCTCCAAAAATCTTGGTATCTTGAAATACATCCGTGAAGTTGAACGAAGATACTATTTTATAGAACTGTTCAAATAACATAAAATCTCAACACTACCGGCTCTTTATATACTTGGGACAGTAAGCCTCATACATATAAATAGACAAAACACACACAGATCTCTAATCATATCATCATGATACGAAACGAAGCTTGCTCAATAGACTCTCACTACCCTCCACTGCTCTGACGAAGGAATCAATCATCTAAAAAGTTGCAATTTGGGGCTTGTGACTATTCTGACATTTGCAATATTTCCAAATCTCTCGAAAATACAGAAGCCTTGTAGGGTTATTGCGTTTTCTGTCCATGACAAAGCACAACACTCTGTATAGAAATCTCTTACGATATAAACGATATAGTGCAACCCAACTTCCAATAGTTTCCTTTTAGTAATACAGTTAGGGAGCTAACTGATTTCGTTATTCAATAAACATTTCTGAT
>WOGR01007463.1:0-12395 GCA_015342045.1 Leptinotarsa lineolata | reverse complement strand
GGTCTCTTCGGGAGTTCGTTGGCCTCTATTACGGTTAAGTTCGTTCCCTCCCTAAGATTACCCAAGTTTCCTATGCTTCCCCTGAGCCATTCTTGTGTCTTCTCATTCGCACAGGTTATTCATAGGACACCTGCGACGAATGAGGTTTTTCTAAATTGTAAGTTTTCGAGGCTATCAGAGGGAGTATTGTCCAATTCGCGGACTAGTCCCTCCTGAATCAGTTCTGCTTGTCCCTGACTCAGGGTGGCCCTGTCAGTGACCGCCACCCTCAGGACTCTAGCAGCTTCACTATAGGTTCCAGTTTCTTTTGAGGCCCTGGGTTTTTTCAGTAACTTCTGTGGGAGAGTATTCACATCCTCTCTAGGTCTCTTTTTGGCCCTATCCATAGAAGTTACTTGGAATTTTTCTTTCTTGCTGCGGTACTTTTTGTTACGTAGCTTTTCAGTCCACGTTTCCGCAGCAATTTTCTTTGCTTTTATCAGTTTGCGCCTTTGCGCTCCTGATAGTTTTTTCTCCTGCAGTTCGACTCTCGCCAATCCTGCAGTTAGGCTTTCGGCGGGACTGTCGTCACCCGCCGTTTGACTCTGACTTTCCTGGTCAGTTTGCACCTCCAGGATAGTCTTACTTTGCGAGGAGGCCCTCGAAGAGTCCTCCTCTGAATTTTCGGATAATCTTTGGTCCATTTCAAGTCCCACGAGTATAGGGGAAAGGATTGTCCACATCCATGGTGCCCCCGGCATGGATGCAAGGATGTTTACCCTGAGAGGTCACCTGGTATCCCAGAGGCTCTGTTATTAATACCCGATAAGGCTCGAGTACCATTCATCCTTCAGCACGGGTCGCGTAAAACCTTGGCTTAAGCCTGGGCCCTACTTTGTCTGACTGCTCTGTTACAGCCTGTTCGGCCTGGGAGACCCTACCAGCAGCTAAGCTTTCGACGACATAGCCCATAATTTCATCACAGTACGCAAGCCCTCCCACCACGACAAGGTGAGAACCCTCAGTAGGGTTTAATTATCTTGATAGATTATTTATTTTCGCACCAGAAAATACCCACCCTGTATATGGGATCGTTCAGTTGAATGGATTTATTTTTATTTTTAGATTTGTTAGCGCGGAATTTGCTGCCACCAAATAGAAAGTTTGAATTCCGTTCTGAACACATGGATTGAGAATTAAATAGTTTGATCAACAGATGAAACACTTTATATTCCGAACGGGACGGCTTAGTTTTATCACCAGTTTTGTTCGTAGAGGCTGTGTTCTACCATGGCTTCACAAATGCATGGATTTTTTATGGATTTGAGGGAAATGAAATAATATTGGCAGAGTTACCACAAACCAACTTTATTGACGAATGAAGTTGGTGGAATGATCTGATTAACAATCGATAAATTACGTATTAACAAAATAATGATAGAAGTTTGAATCTGTTTCAGTGAACCTTATTTAAACTGTGGACAATTCATTTGACAAAGAAATATGTAAACAAACAAACTAAAAACAAAATAAACCACAATTAAGAGAAAGTATTGAGGGACCACTTAATCACTCCTCCCTGTATAACGCGCATGAGACACTAAAATCCTGATCATGCAAAAGGGGAACCCGTTTCGCAGATATATAAAAACTTCCAATAATACCTTAGGTGCCAATTCAAAAAAATATAAAGATACACACGCATGCAAAAATATATACAATATAGATAATAATTGTTGTTTTTAAGATACGCCCACCAACAAACGTAGATATACTCTCCTGAAATCTCTGACAAAAGCCACTATTTTCCAAAAACTGTCCCAAACTCTTACCAGGAACTCGACAGTGTTCCCTCACGTAACTATGCTTAATAAAACCGCGAATAAGTCAACCCAAAAACACTTCCCGGAACAGGGACTTGAAATATCTCAATATTTCCGTTCACACAAGATATTTCTCATGAATTTGTAGGAAATTCGACTGAACTGCCCAAATCTCTGTGTACGACTCCCTTAAGTTAACTTCCGCATCTTTCAACTAAGTTCTCTCAAGGGGAATAGAATTCGAATTCTCCCAGAGAGTCCCTGTCCAATCGGATAGCTCTAAATTATTTTACCGATTAACACCCTTGGCTCCCTCTTCAAAACTGGTGGATAAGTTGGCGAGAATTAATAAAATAGCAGTCCAATGCCGTGATTATGCCACTGATATACAGATGTCACTGCAAGGGCCATTTTGGATTTTATACATGTATCTCAGTTTAGGAATAAAAGGCGTTTTTGGTTTTTATCACATCGTTAAATCAACGATAGTTGTTCAGTCTCGTCTATGACCCTCTGAACTCTCAGACAATAAATCATTTTTTCTTATGGGACAATTTTGACAATATCTATTCGACCCTTTAGGAAAATTGATAGCAAAGTTTTTAAAACATCGACGCAATTAATTTTTAAGACTTTGTTTTTCTTTCGAGTGGCTGAGCCCTAATTGACCTAAGGTCATTACTGGAAGTTGATAACGGTTTTAAAAGACGAACACTGTTATATTATTTATACTTGGTTGAAAATTTCATTTTCAATTTACGCTATATTACATCTATTCACCACTGTAGCTAATAACCGACGTTCCTCAATGCCTTCATTACCTGAGTTTTGTTTACCTGTGACAGCGTGGGTACGCTAATCTCAAAATCTGCGAGTAGACCATTTGGTCATTTAGTAGGTTACATCCGCAATGCTTATGTTTATGAATTTCCAAGGATTCCAAATAATTGAGTTTCCAACCCTTGTCTGTATAGTGCAAAATTTCCGCATCGTTAAGATTCGGGAACTTATGGTTGAATTGCTAGGAATGGTTTGAAAACGTCGAATCATGTTTATCTAGTCTGGAGTACCTTTCGTGTTCAACAATTTCGACCACATCGTCCTGTATAAGCACTATTACACTCCCGACACTTGAGCCTATAAACTCCAGATTTCTCCATCTTGTCCACTTTATCGATGAGGTGCGTATTCAAAGTTTGGCCATCAAACACCTGATCAATGATAATATGATTTCTACCACAGAAGCACCATAAGTAATAAACATAATTCAAGGATTTTCAAGTAACTGTTTGGTCCTTGAATTTTAGAATGACTTTGTTTTCACTGACCTGGAAAAAATATGTTTGTATTGTACTTACATTACTGATTCCTCGTTCAAAGAGATCACTTTCTGTGAACATGTTTTTATAGATTTTTATTTTACAGGAAAAAAGAAGTTCGTCCATTAGCTCCTTCTCCAGAATCAGAGATCTATAAACGTCATGAAAGAAGAGGAACCGCTATTATTTTCAACCACAAAAATTTCACTATTAGAGATTGTTCAGTTAGGAAAGGAACTGACAAGGATAGAGATGATCTTACAAGACTTCTGGATGAATTGGAATTCGATGTTTTCGTACACAATGATTTGACTTTGATGCAGATCATTGAGGTTTTGGAAGCAGGTAATACTATATACTCGTAATGAATCTTCTTATCGTGATAAATATACAAATCAAGTCAAGCCACCATCAATGTACTGAATATACATGACTAAGATATTTTTTTCGTTGTCACAGAACCAAAATCTCCTGGTTTTTCCTCTATGTTGCTCAGTTACATCCAAACAATCCAAAGTAATTGGTGAAAGATATAACGAATACAATTTTCAGATTGAGGTCAAAAATATATCAAATGGTTTATTCATTTTCAACGGTACGTCTCGGGTGGGAGGATTCACCAACTTCAACCACATGTGGGACTCACAGAAATGATTCCATTGGATATATATATTCTGATGTCTGGAGTTTCACAGTAGCTCTTTGGTGTACAGGGACATTCTTGCATGGCTATCGGTGGTGCTATCATCGTTATATCATCACAGAAATCCTTCTAGACTCCTCTTCATATCCTTTTAGAGGGTTAGGCTGGAAGGACAATACACATGATTAGAAATATTCTCCAACTCAATGCCACCAACCGTCAGCAATGACCTGCCTCATTAGATAAGTTGTGGTGATGGCAGGTCTTGAGGAGCAGATAGCTATTAGTTCACAGATGACGCAAAGACACCTTCAGGTTCTGGGGCAGGTATTATTCATTCGATTTGTGTATGGAAAGGTTCGCAAAAATCAACCTCGAACACAGATCAATCAAATTTTTTTCGGATTCGCAAGCGGCCTTGAAATCACTTGGCCCTCTTCAAAATATGCCTTATTTGGTAATGAGCTATCAATAAAGACTTCCCTCAATAGGAAAACTCAACAACTTACCTGAAAGGTAAAATAGCTACTGACTTCTTTGTTAGAGAGGAAACTGCAGGCGGTTTTATAGAACCAGAACTTGTTTTTGGCATCGCTTTAGGCTTTGCCACATAAAACACTGAACTCCTGGACTGTAAGAGTTTCAATCTTCTGACAAATTTTACCATAACTTGTTCATTCCAAAGCATTCATGCGTCCTTGGAAGTATGTTACTAAACAATAGTTATATTACACTAGGGATGGCTGACGTTATGTAACAGGCTTGCTTATTATCACTGTCATCTGAATTATCACATGAAAAGACAGTGCATGCTGCTATGAAGCAGGATCGAGTATCTGCTTCAGGAATACTATCATTCGAAATAGAATTGAATTTAAACGTTAACTACAAATCTATACTAGAGAACTTTTAGGAAAGCAAATAAGCCAAGGACTTCTATTTCTTCAGCTGACTTGAGTAGGTCATATGTATTCACAAATCCTAGTGGATCTTGGGAATGGATATTGAAAGGAAAGCTACGCCACTGGCCGGGGGTTGAACAAACTGCAAATATTTGTTTCCTTTCCAGTTTCAAGATCAGTGTTGTGGGATATATTGAGGATGAAATATTTTGCTAGAACTTAGACTATTTATTGGGCAACCAAAACCTTCTTGTTTTTTATCAGATTGTCACGTGTGATGAAAAGTGGATCCTCTACGACAACAGAAGACGTTCATAACAGTGGTTAGATACCGATGAACCACCCCAGTCACTTCCAAAAGGCGAAAACCCACCAGAAAAGACCTATATGGTGGTCAGCGGCTGGTCTGATTTACTGTAACTTTGTGCAGCCTGGCCAAACCATCATAGCGGAGTCCTATTGTGAGGAAATTGACACAATGTACCGAAAACTGCATCAGCAGCAGCTAGCACTGACCAATCACAAATCACCGTCCAAATGACATACAAGTATTATTCTATACGTATTTTTTATTTTCAATACTTGAAAACAACGCAACCGTAGAAAAAGTACAGTGTACAATGCGTGAGAAAATGATATATTTCCCACTCGCTTGATTTGCAAACTTCTGCGGTCGTGAGAAATATGTCGTTTTTCTCACTTGTTGTACAATATATCAATTAACACGCTACCTTGCAATTATCATCTTTTAATACTCTTGACAACCAATAAAAATGCCACTTTTAATGACAGTTGTGCAAAAAAATATAACGTTGATATTTTCGTTTTCAGTGTCGAAAATGGACCATTCTAATTCCGACTGTCTGATGGTAGTCGTGATGTCGCATGGAGAAAATGGAATTGTGTGTGCAAAAGATTCTACTTATAAAACAAACACGTTGTGGAACCTTTTTTCACCGCTGCATTGCCCTAGTTTGGCAGGAAAGCCGAAACTATTTTTCATTCAAGTATGTGAGTCTCAGACCAACACTGTTGATTAAAATTTTGAATATTCCAGGCATGCCGTGGCAATCACACAGATCCAGGATTCGAGGTTAGTTATGAAGAAACAGATTCTGCACGTAAAGACAACATATATTCTATACCGGTTATGGCAGACATCTTGGTTATGTATGCTACAGTTGAAGGTAAAATTCATGAGATATTTTCATTCAGTCAACATAGTATTTGTCAAGTTTAGCATTGAAATATAATTTACGATGGCTATAAATAATGAACTTTCATGATGAATTCAAACCAACAATTTGTTGTTTTTTATAATACCGAGATTGGGAAGCAATTACGTAACGTTAGAGTTTCTCACTTGAATAAGGTACCTCTCATTATTAGAAACTGCATTTCTCTATTTTTGAAAAACCGGCAAAATTGCAGGTGTTTAGATACCCACTTCCTTGCGAGCTAATAAATTTATTTGCAGATTACGTTACACTTTTAACTAACATCTAAAAATGATCGCCCAAACATTCATTCAATGTCGATCCCAAGCAGTTACTCAAAATATTGAAAAGATCTCGTTGAAAAATCACCATTCACTTCTTGCAGTGACTACTCTAAAAACATTTCACTTTAAACATCTATATCTCTCTTCATTAGTAAAATAAATCTATTGAAAGCAATTTTTCCTCACCAGAACGATAATGCCGTCTATAGACGCGGGGTTCGCTAACAAAGAGAGGGAAAAGTGATTTCAATCGATCCATAGATATCTGTCCATTAAAACAGAGCCTTGAAATTAAAATATCAATGTTGGATACACCCAATTTAGTCCATTGAAAAGTTACATTTAGGGTTGCGTTTTTTAGAGGACGCAATTTTATTTTTTTAATATGTAGGGGGGGTCAGTAGAAGCTTAATTTCAAGTTTGTGGGGTCGCCACCCTTGTCCTTCGGCCGTTATCTTGGAAAAAGAGGTGCAAATGGTTTTTGCATTTTATCTCGTAAACTAGCAACCTTACAGAAAATTTAATGGAACATAAAATGTAGCAAATGAAATTTTCCACAATTTTATTCTCATTATTTCTTATCGTCAAGTGACCAACAAAAAAGTTATAAACAAAAGTACATATTTTTGTTTATAACTTTTTTTTGGCCACTTGACGATAAAAAGTAATAGAAATAGAATTGTAGAAAATTCAATTTGCTACAGTTTATGTTCTGTAGGGTTACTAGTTTACAAGATAAAGCACGAAAAGCCTTCGCACCCCTTTTTCCAAGATGGCAGCCGGGGGACAAAGGTGGCGACCCCACAAACTTCAACTGAAGCTTCTTCTGACCTCCCCTACACATTAAAAAAATAAAAATGCGTCCTCTGAAAAACGCAAGCTGAGGCCTAAAAAATGTAACATTTCAATAGACTAATTGTCACACAGTATCTTATGAATATGACTATTAAAAAAAATAGGGCCAAGGGTGAACCTTCTGGTGAAGTTTTTGTCTTTACTTTACATTTTTCGCTATCACAGTAGCTTTTTCGTAGTGAAAGTTATTCGATTTAATTGCAGGCTACTTCGCTTGGAGAGATCCTGAATCAGGGAGTTTCTTCATACAAGCTCTTGTTCATCAGCTGAGAAAACTTCACAAAACCAGGGACCTTCTGTCGATTTTGACGTGCGTTAACAGACAAGTGGCTATTGGTTTCACCTCAAATGAACGTATCCCAGAACTGGACAAGAAAAAAGAAATGTGTTCTATAGTGTCAATGCTAACAAGGTTATTTTATCTAGATTGAATAATAGGCGATACGCCATAAATTACTACAGTCAATATTGTTGCACTTTACTTTCATTGTTGTTGAGCTGTTGATTTTATTTTAAAAAGATGAGTGAAAACACTTTTTTGTCTAATTTCCACTAGGTTTATTTATTCTTACGACCGGTTTTGGGGGTTTTAACCCATGCCCGCTGTCTATACAGGCCAAACCGGTAGAAATTTTTACGTAAGGCTTCGTGAACACGTCTAGACAAAAAATTTACAATGTATAAAGATCTTCAAGAAACAGAACACAAGATGAGTAAAGGTAATCTCAATGGGAAAGAAAGTTTTTGGCTTTCTACTACTCCATCTTGATACAAAAAAATGTGGGAATCTTCCAAAGAAAGGAAGAAAGCAATCATTTTTTTGAAAAAATGAAATACCAATAAACATAGATGTGTAGATCATTCAAAGAAGTAACTTTCAGACACAAAATAAAAGAAAAAGGCCTTCTGAAACAGCTACTTCCATATAGACATTGAATTACACGAAAGAAAAAAATTCTTTCGAAACAAATACTTCTATATGAACACAAAAACTTTCTTTCCCAAAAGATAAGTTTTTATGGGGTTCAAAATAGACACAAATATGTCTTAGCATAATCATGTCGCTGGAATTGCAAAGGGTGCTTCTCAAAGGCTTGGAACACTGTTCCGAACCAGCAACACACCTCAGCAACTTTTGATGCTATATAAAGCTCAGATCAGACCTTCTTTGGAGTATTGTTCTCATGTATGGAGATCCGCCCCTAAGCATACACTGAAGCTGCTGGATTCCATCCTGAAAAGAGCTATCCGCCTGATTGGAGACACGAATATCACTTGCAACCTTGATAGTCTGGAACATCGAAGAAAAATTGGAGATTTGTCTCTCTTCTATAGATACTTTCACGGGAGGTGTTCAAGTGACTTGGCACATTTGATTACACCAAGACCTGTACATATCATAAATACGCGACGGACTGTGGCTGATCATCGTTTTGAGGTTCAAGTTAGTACACATCGAACTTCACTGTTCAAGAACTCTTTCATTTGGAGATCAGGGTTCATGTGGAATAAACTTCCTGAGAACATTTTTCCAAATGAATTTTATCTCCAGCGATTCAAATCCAACCTGAATTGCTACTTTCGCACAGGCACCGCTCTTAGAGCGCCTTAGAGATTTTCCTGTAGTGCTTGTGTTTCGTCCTTAAATAAAAAAAATGTCTTCCCGGAACATGAGATTTTTGCCTGAATAAAATCCAAATTGGGTGGTGAATTGTAAAGACCAAATATCTCAGAAAGTTAATGTGTGGTGTGATATCCTCAACGAAAATACTACCGTACCTTTTTTTACGATCAAAATCTAAACAGACCACTTTTCGTTGCATTTTTTTGATGTGTTGGAAGAACTACATCTAGATGTGAGAAATAAATTGATTTTTCAGTTAAATGGTTCACCAGTTCACAATAGTTGTATATCAAGGATTTTGTCAAATAGGAATCTACCTATGAAACGGATAGGACCCAATAGTTCTCTCGTAGTATTGCCACCACAATCCCCAGATCTAACTCTACTAGATTTTCATTTATGAGGAACGTTGAAAAATCAGGTTCATAAGGATAGGCTAACCAATAGGGAAGATCTCCGTGCAAGAATTATATAAGCGTGTAGAGAAATCAAGCCTAGAGAACAGAGAAGAGTTGGAGGAAATAATAGAAGGCGCATAGCAGAATGTGTTCGCTTGGAGAAGAATTCAATAGAAGGCACAAAAAATTAAAATTGTTTGCACTCAAATCAATTGAAATTGATTGTAATTTTTTTTGGCATTGAAAACGTGATTTTGAAAATATTACTTGGGAAAAGTTTTGTCACAAAAAACACTTGGCTTTTTGAAAATAATGTAAATATGAGAATCTGAAATAACAATAATCCTAAAACCTCACTCACATCATGATTCCATTCCACTTACAAAATGAACATTTCTTCTCGTATTGACTTTGAGAGAAGGAATAACTTTCTTGACACCAAAATAAAAAATAAATTATTTATTTAGAACTACAAGTCAAATTACTTATAAACAATCGACTTTTCATGCATTTTCTTGGTTGGGTTCATGTTTGATGATATCAAAAGCGAATAGAAATCTACTTCAATAAATACGGAAGTTACAGGTGTGTTCCAGTGAGAAGTGAGACACATTGGTTTTTCCAGAACTGAACATTTTTTAGCAATAATCTGTATTGGTAGTAGGATTGACGTCCTGATTCTGAATCTGTTGAAATTATGAGCCTATGTTGTCCTCTAATACTATTTTTCGTAAAACTGGGTGGTTCCATGGCATCTGGCGATGTGTATGTCAGTCAGATAGACCCTAGATAAGATTTAGAATCGTCTCTGGTATATCTACCGATCCTAAAATTTACAGAGTTCTACTCCAATAATTACTGAAAATACAGAGGGTGCTTCCATGAGGAGTGAAACACACTGTATGTATAGTAATTAATACAACTATAATTTGTTTCGTCCATAAGTTGCATATCAATAATTTCTCAGCAGATAATTTTCTTGGCCATAAAGACAACCCCCTGTTTGAAGCAAATGTAATGCCATGGTTTTATCGACAGGACCATTTATTTCTATCTGTCAGAGCATTTCTGTTCTCACACTGATTGAAAACTGAATGGACAAGTGTCTCATACTTGTATGTACCTATTTTTTAAATAAATATTGTATTCTCAATAGTTTGGAATCTGAAAATCACTGGATTCTGTCTATCAGTGTTGTAATTATAAAGGTTGAGTCCATTCAAGTTATGTAAGAGACAGGATTGGTCAACCCTATTATTTTTTTGAATTTTTAATACATTCAAATAAAAGGTTAATATCATTTTTACCACCTCATTGAATAACTGAATTAAAGTATTAGTTCATCATACACAGGAAAGCAAATCTATGTAACATAAAGAAAAACTGAGGAACTTACGAACTAACTGCAAAGAGTTATTAATCTCCTGGAAATGATTCTGGGTATCTTCTATTATGTCTTCCAGACTTTGACAATGCTTCCAATACTTTCTGAATTCTTTGGAGATATCATTCATCATCGAAAAATTTGAATTTTTAATGGGAAGAATAGGAAATATATTTAATTCTCTACTAGTTTACTTTCTCCCCACCTAAGGAATCTGTTTCAATGTTATCCACAAATATTTTTGTCATTATGATGGAACAGTAATCCTGAAAAAATTTGGGTTTGTTGATGTTCGGAATGTAACTGACAAATAATTAGAATACAGAAACTTCGCTCTATCATTACATATCCAAAGAGTAGAGTGCTCAGACTAAATATTTGATATTGGTATAGATTGAGAAGTAATCAAACACATTTGTTCTAAAATAACCATGAATTCTCAACATAGCTATAGACCAATCCAGCGACCTGTCAAAACTAATGCAATATGGCGGCGTATGGCAAACATTGTATTGTATGATAAGCGACTATAGTAGTTATTGTTTCTTTTTGTGATTTCCTGTGCGTATTTCAGTTGTATTTTTAAATTTTAATTAATAATTTGTGCTTTAACTATAGGAAAATGCCCATTACGTGCATTGTGGTTGACTGTGGATCTCGTAACAACAGGGATAAAGTTGGGTTTTACTCTGTTCCTACAGTTTCAAAACACAAGTTTTTGACTAATGTTATATGGAGTTATATGGAAAGCGAAGAGCCCTATGGTTAGTTACAATCAAGCGAGATGATCTTATAGATTCGAAGATCAAGTATCAGAAAGTCTGCAGCAGACATTTTAAAACAGGTGAGCCTCTGGATACTTCAGATCTCCACTGAAAGCTATTTTGAGTTTAGTGAAAACTACTTGATAATATACATGTTATTTTCAGGCAAACCTGCTTCTTTAGAGGATGAAACCAATCCTGACTGGATTCCTTCACAGAACATGGGACATTCAGCACAAAATGTTCGAAAAACCTATAAAAATGTTAAAAGAAAAGCGAGGTTGGATAAAAGAAAATTATCTCAAGTAAGTGGTGTTGCTTCAGGTGAAATACCTATGTATTAACATGATTTTGAAATATTTAAAATATCTTTTGTTGACAGAATGAACCCCAGTCTTATATGGATATTGACTTTGGATAATGATGAACTTAGAGATGGACAAGAAGCAAGCATTCCAACACAGACTGATTCAACGATGGAAGAACGTTTCCTTGAAAACACTGTAATATATCAACTGAAACCGAATAACCTGATTTCCACTACTATGATGGATCTAGTTGATTATTTTATTGTGTCGAGTCTCTTAATGTGATATTTTTGATTTTAACTATATACATTTCATATATGTTCACATGTTGATATATTGACTGTTGACGTATCCACATGTTGATATATTGACTGTTGACGTGTCCACAAAGGGCAAAATCATGATACCAAATTATTTTTGTTTAGCATTGAGGTATCTCTATGTAACATTTTGTGTTTTTTGGGATTGAAATAAACTTAAAAAAAATATATTCCATTTATGTGTGTTTCTCAATCTGAACCTTCCTTTTATAGATATTTCTGTGAAAAACTATATAATTTGTATGTTGAGTGTTGTAATATTAAAACTCTTTTATTGTATATTCTTTAGAAATATATTGATTAAAAGTCGATATTCATGGTACACAGCACATTTATTAAATAAAAACATAAGACAATAAACATATCTCAAGAAAACTCAAAATAGAGCTTTTTATACAAAACAAGTTCAACAATTGTTGAGTTGTACAATCTCTCTCTCTCTCTATTATTGGCTTTTGCTTCCAATTTGGCGCAGTAAGCCAGCTCTATTCGGGGGGTACAAAGGTCTTGCTTTACGCAATATTGCACCCCTTTTTAAATCTTCTTAAAATTTTCGTATTTTGCAGACACGTCTG